>KZ993883.1:0-27449 GCA_003614705.1 Blyttiomyces helicus | reverse complement strand
GGAGGGGAGCCGCCTGTGGCCGTCTCGGGTGATTAACAATTCATGCTGCACGGTTTCATGCTACACGGCTATCCTACGGAATGGGAGCCAGCTGTGGCTGTCTCAGGACGCTTAATAATGTATGCTGCACGGTGTCATGGCTACATTGGCACTCCTTTGGAATGGGAGCCGCCTGTGGCCGTCTCAGGTAATTTAGGTCACTTACTAATCAATGTTGCACGGTTCCTTACTACACTGGCACTCCTTTGCAATGGGAGCCGCCTGTGGCCGTCTCAACGAGTTCAATTCATGTTAACCAAGGGGCGCCGCCTGTGGCCGTCGCAGCGGGTTTACCATACACTTCGGTGGGTGGGGAGCCAGCTGTGGCTGTCTCGGGTGGTGTTTCTTGGTTGGTCTACACGGGGTCGTTTCATTTCGGTGGGCACGCTACGGTCAACCGGTCCCCCTTGAAGTTGCGGATTAGTATCTACGTACCCCCTCATCTACGCAGGCAATCCTCGTCAACAAGTTGACTCCGGGTTGACTGCTCCGAAGAGGGGCTACTCCGACACTAACCTCAACGGGGACCTCCTTTGACCTACGCTAACACCCACCTGCATTACACTTGACGAGGTTCGCTCATTTTAAATCGAGGCTGCGGAGGAAATGCTTGAGAGAGAGAACCCCAGCACCGACAGGGAGCCACGGTCTCCACCTTCCCTAATCCATACGTACTCTTATATCGGGCCCATACGCCTGCTGCGGGGTGCTTAGGAGGGGCAACACTTACTATTTCAACCACTTAGTGCCTTCGGGTTCGCTCGGTGGTCGGGGTGGTGGGTGTTGCTTCTCTGGTGGAGGACGGGTAATTCGAAGCCTCGCAAGGGCCTAGTAGTTGGGGTGGACGGTCACTAGAGCGATAGGTGTGAGTAGGGAGCTTACTGCATGTGAGGATTCGCTTGGTCACCTCTTCTTCGTCGTCTTCGGATGGTGGGGAGGGGTGATCGGGTGAGTCTTTGCATGCAACAGCAGGAGGGACTTCCCAGAAGTAACACCACTTGTACGGGGACGTACGGGATGGATAGTACCGCTTCATCGACCAAATGGTGGGTGGGGTAGGCGTGAAAGGGGGGGACGGAATGTTGGGTAAGAGTTAACTCAAAGAGCCAGGCCGCCCAGAAATGGGGTAACGGCGTCTGTGGGGTTGATCCTGCGAGACGTTAAACTAAAGCCCCTGCAACGGGACCTACCACGTTTGCTTCCCTTTTGAGGAAGAGGTGGCGAGTAGGTTGGCGGGAGGGGGGTGCTGCATTAATGTGCGGGGTATCGGGGATGTTCCTCGGTGCATCTGCTGTTCATTGGGCTGGGGGCTTCATTAGGGCGTTCTACTAGTTATCATGGCTTCCTTCGGGAGGGTGTGGTAGATGGTGGGATGTTTCTTGGTGGGGCTCTTGGTTGGGTGGATAGTGGGGTACTGGGGAGGGTCCGAGGTGCACTCGTATGTGAGGGCAGTGGGGCATCCTCTTAATGTGGGGTGCGGGGCGTCCACGGGGTGGGGTGGGACGTCAACTGCTAGGTATACCGGCTGCTACAACTGTATCTGAACTGCTAACTATCCGACGGGGTGGGGTGCACATTAAGCGATTCGTTGTTAAGGGCTTGTGTATTGGAGTGGGGAAGTGGGGATGTGCTGCATTGTAGCTGAGCGGCGAGGGCGAGTAGACGGCCCCTTGATACTGATGAGCTCCTTTTACACGGTACTTTTCTTAGCCCTTTGTTGGGTGGAGAGGGGGTGGCCGGGGATACTAGGAGGTACCGGGATTCAGGGGGAAGGGAGTCAAGGCGCTTCTCTGATGTAGGCGAGCGGTGTGTACGGTCCACGAGTGCTGGCTTCTGCGGCGTGGGGGTTAGTGTCTTCTCTGATAAGTAGGCTGAACTGGGTGTGGTGTGCTGCCCCGATGGTTCAGGTGAGGTTGAAGAGGGACGTTGATGTGTTCACGTGCGGTGGGGGTGCTGAATAAAAGGCAACAGCTTGTCGCGGGGGTGTTCTTGGGGGTCTTGCTTCGGTGGGACCTTCTGTGGTTCATCTCTTCCTTCCGGTGACGGGGGGCATGGCCCATGTAACCTATCATTGACGAGGGGCTCGGAGGCTGAGTGTACGAACGCTTGGGTGCGGCGTATGTGAGGTGACTGGGTTCTGGATCTTTGAGGTGGTTCGGGTGTGCGGCGGAACATCATTGCGGTGGTGTCTATCTACCTAATTGTTAACGTACCTACTACTGGGACTTCTCTCCTGGGTGGATTCCAAGCTGCGCGTGCCCCCTTTTAACAGCCTATGGTGAGCTTCAAGACGTAGAGTTGCATCCGACCGGTCCCACCAAGCATGGGGGCGAGGATGGCGATGCGTCGGCAAGACCGGAGGATAACAAGTTAGGGTGTGGAAACAGTACACGGAATGGGAGGGTGAAGTAAGCGCCATCTACCGGTAGGGGTATATTGTCGAGTGAGACTGTGTTACCCGGAGCTGCGGCTTGCATCACTAACTACTTTCAGAACCATGTGCCGTGAAGGCCTTGTAAGCTGGGGGTGTGAGATTATTGGTGTGCTGATGCGAGTCAAGGGAACCTCCTGAAAGGGAGCGTGGGCGATCAGATAAACGGACTAAGGGCTACGAACCTGACTGAATCTTCATCCGGGAAACCACGTCTTGTGGGAGTACAGCTCATTTCGAGGCGTCCCTGGTATTCTGGGATGACTGAGGGGGGCCAGTGATGGGTGAGGAGGTGAGGAGTGGTACCTGCTGCTGAACCTAACGCATCAATAGATCACATTGCGTTAACACATGGGGATAGACGTTGCTGGGTGATAACATGGACGCTAATGGGCGCCCTCAACTCTTCTGGATCGAGCTCCGTCCTGGCGGCGGGTGCTTGGTGCTATCTCTTCAGTCATGGGGAGGTAGTGGCTCGGAAGGTGGAGGGCGGGGTGCTACGCGTGCGTGTTCCTGACTCCAGGGTACGCCTGAAAGGGTGGGGTCGTCCGAGCGTGGACGCTAAGTGGACGTTACTCTTCTTACGACGTCAGAAATGATTGACTGGCTTCGGCTGGGGATAGAGGGGGATCAGACCGGTGGTGGGAGGCCTTAACGGTGACCGGTTGTAAATCTGATTGGAGGGTGCCCGTTAGGTTCCTGACATGAAGCGTTAGTAGCACGTTACGCGCAATGACTTGGTTAAGGGACCGTTCTTCTGGGTGGGACGGGTGCGACGGTGGTGGGGCCGTTGGGGGGGGGGGGTTAAAAAGGGGGGGGGGCGGGGGGGGGGGGGGGTTGGGGGGGGGGGTTTAAGGGGGGGGTCTTGCATAAGTGTTTGGCCGTAAGGAGTTTACGACTGGAGGACAATAAACGGTTGCAACTTGCTGACCCACCCCGGCCCCCGTAGCGTGCCACCCCGGAGCAGACACCGGAACGACCTCTGGGTATCGACCAAAGGAGCCAGCTGTGGCTGTCTCGATTAACAATCAACGTTGCACTGGTCCATTGATTCCTTGTATAAGGAATCGTTACTTTTCAGTCGCCCTCATTGGAGCCAGCTGTGGCTGTCTCAACATCATTGGTTGGTAGGTTGTAGAGACGGCCATAGGCGGTTCATCGTCTGGAGAGTGGGGCCAGATGGCTCGAGTCCAGCCTAGGTTCTGCAGGTGGCTCAATCATAGGGGCTTGACCTGATCGTGGCCACCTACAGAACAAGGGTAGATCGTGGTCCGATTACAGAGGAGCCAGCTGTGGCTGTCTCAGCCCTAACGGGGGGGGGGGTACTCACAACCACCTCTGCAGGGTGAGCCGCCTGTGGCCGTCTCGGGTAATCTAGTCGCTTCGCTTACCAACCATTGCTGAAGGGAGCCAGCTGTGGCTGTCTCAACTAATAATTTATATTGCACGGTTTATTAACTACTGATTGCCAACGCGATGGGAGCCTTATATGGCTGTCTCATGTAACAATCTAGGCTGCTCAGCTGATGACTGCACGAGGGCGTTCCATTTCACTACGGGTTGAAACGCTCCGGTCCATTCCCTCCCCTAAAGGGGCCCCCAAGAGGAACGGACCTGCGCTAACATCAACCCTTCGTTACATTACACTTACTAGTATAGCTCAAGGGCGCCGACTGTGGCCGTCGCTATGCCATTCATTGGTTGAATCTCCTCTATTGAGCCAGCTGTGGCTGTCTCAGCACTGTTTATGTTGGCTTTCATTTGGATCATGCACGATGTCGTTTCGTTACGGATGGCACGCTTCGGTACTCTCCCATCCCCTAAAGGGGACCCCTTGAGGAGAGCACCTGCGCTAACACCATCCTTCACTGCACTTACTATTGATCGCTGCTGAATGAACCCTACGATTATAAGAACGCTGCGGGTCCGCACGCTTCGGTCGACCGGTGGCCATGCAAGTTGCAAACCTTATACCTTACACCCCCTCATCTCCACGATCAATCCTCCCACCCTTCGGGCCCTTCGGGGTCTTCGACTGGTGCGGGTTGAGCGTTCCGAAGAGGGGGCTCCAGGTAACGGTCTGCAAGGCCACCTCCTTCTCCCTCCGCTAACACGGACCCTTCGCTACTTCGCCTCGACTGAACGGACCTGAACTCATCTAGATAATAGTTGCACCTGCTTGGTAACTTGCCACTGATATACATAGGGGTCCCTTCATCTATGACCCCGAAATGGCCCAATCGACCCCTCGACCGATTCTGAATTGAACACAACTGAATGTACATTGGAATAACGGAGCCATGCTACTTAGGAGGGGTGTAGTTCTGGATCACCCATTGAAATGAGGGTCGGTTTAGGAGTTAAAGTGAAGTCCGATGATCAGCTCGCTAGGTAGGGTGGTTTATTGGAGGGGTCGGTCGGTTTCATAACGAATAACAATTCAGGCTGCACGAGACAGCCACAGCTGGCTCCTCTCTTTGATGCTGCTGTTAATTTAGGAGGTGGTGATGGTTGAGTTAATCATGACTTGCTTCACGGTTGATGATGCACATGTCGCTTCGCTTACCAGTTACCGTTGAAGGAGCCACCTTGTAGGTGTATCAGGTGGATTTAAATCATAGTTGCACCGGCTCCCCTTATTATCCATTTATCTTAGTTGGTGTGGACTGTTAAGACGGCCATAGGCGGCTCCGCCCCTTGCTCATTTAAATCACCGCTGCACCGTTGAATATGAACTCGATGTCGCTTCGCTTACCAGTTACCATCGAAGGAGCCAGCTTGTTGCTGTCTCAGGTTAATTGGCGACTAACCCCTGATGCACCTGAGACAGCCACAGCTGGCTAACCGGTTGGTCATGAGATTGATGACTGATCCATTATGCACAGGTCGCTTCGCTTACCGCTTAAACTTGTTACTCATTAGATCACCGCTGCACGGTTGAAGAACCAGGGTCGCTTATTGAGTCCGATCACCTAACCCTCCAGGCCGGGAGGCCAAGTAGCTAGACCCTCGTGACGAGCAGGGACTCATTTAAATTGATGCTGCACGGTGAATTGTACTCTACGTTGCTTATCATCATGATTGGATGGAGCCACCTCGTGGGTGTCTCATATTGTTATTAATCCCCGCTGCACTGCTGAGACAGCCACAGCTGGCTCCCTGTGCGAAGTGCCTATTAATCCCTGCTGCATCAATGCAGTTGAGCCACGTAGACCCCTGCTGAATCCTGTACGCCTCATCACCTTAATATCCCTGCTGCTCTGCTGAATTATTGAGTTGGTTATCGTGATGATAGAGCCGCCTGTGGCCGTCTCAGGTTGATTATTAACAATCAGGGTTGCACGTTGAGTGAATTGCTAGGTCGCTCGACTTAACATCACCGATTGTCGGAGCCGACTATGGCCGTCTCATAACTTATTAATTACGGTTGCACTGATGAACATGAGCACGAGGTCGCTTCGCTTACTAACTGACGTTGAACCAGTTACCACCAAACCAACATGAACTAGGACGCTCCAGAGGAACAATGACCCCCTCATTCAATTACTTTACCGATTCCAGTTGACTGGGCTTCTGCGATGGCGTTACGGGTCCTCTCCATTACGGGGCACGCTCCGGGGCCGGAGGGGGCTGGCAAGTTGCAACTACATTTCGCTCCCATCGACTACCATCGATGTCCGCTACATTACGCTGCAAGCCCCCTCCTTAAACCCCTTCGCTAACACCCCTTCATTACGAGGACCCTCCACTTGACAACTCACGATCGATGCTGCACCAGTTGGCATGAACTCTGCTTCACATGCTTGTCCGCCGTAACCCTATCATCTCCTTGGTGAACGAGTACCTGGTCGACTCTCCGGCCCCCTCGAACATCACCAACTTCTGGTCCTTTGGTTCGCTGCTGGGGTTGAACCTGGTGGTGCTGATCGTGTCGGGTCTGTCGCTGGCCATGCACTACACGCCGCACGTGCTCTACGCCTTCTCGTCGGTGGAGCACATCATGCGTGACGTGAACCATGGTTGGTTGTTGCGCTCGATTCATGCGAACGGGGCTTCGTTCTTCTTCATCTGGGTGTACTTGCACATCGGGCGTGGGCTGTACTACGGGTCGTACCGTGCGCCGCGTGCGTTGTTGTGGTCGATTGGCGTTGTGATCTTCATCGTGATGATGGCGACGGCGTTCATCGGGTACGTGTTGCCTTGGGGACAGATGAGTCTCTGGGGTGCGACGGTGATTACCAACCTGTTCTCTGCGATTCCGTGGGTGGGGCAGGATGTGGTGTTGTTCATCTGGGGTGGGTTCAGTGTGGCTGGTGGTTGGGATTGGGGCTGTGGAGGTTCAGTGTTAGTGGAGGGGTTTAAGGGAGTCGCCGCTGAGGTCACGTTCGCCGGACATCGATGGTAGTCGATGGGAGGCGATAAGGGATCGCAGGTTCAAGGCGAGGACCGGCCCCGTAGCGTGCTGAACCGGAACGTTGGATAAGTGTGCAGTCAGTTTAAGGGTACTCGTTAGGTAAGTGGAGATCGAGTGTTAGCGCAGGTTCCTCTTATTGGGTCCCCGCTTGCGGGAGAGAGGAACTGGAGCGTGGTCGATCGAAGCGACGTTGTGTAGGACATCGGTGTTGAAGCTTCGGGTTGGAGGGTGAGCTGTTGATGACTTACCGTGAGACAGCCACAGCTGGCTCTCCCCTTACTGGCTTGTTGACTTTAGTCATCACCGTTGTATTGTTGAGACGGCCACAGGCGGCTCCTTGCTAGGTCACTCCGTTTGCTGAATCCGTTGCATTGAGCCAGCTTGTGGCTGTCTCAGGTTGACTACCCATAATCCTCACTGAACTACCTGAGACAGCCACAGCTGGCTCCCCTTGCTGGATCCTTCACTGGTGACTACGAGGGTCCTGTTTAATCCTGTACTGGTCATCAAGAGGGTGGGTCTCCCATTTAGATGATGGCTGCATCGGTTCTTAAACTCTACGAGGTCGCTTCGCTTATTATCAAGGAAGCCGCCTCGAGTAACACTTTAAATCGTGGTTGCACCGTTCAATTAAACAGAGTCGCTTCGCTTACTAAATTAAATCGACTGAGCCAGCTGTGGTTGTCTCATGTTGAACCTTGAGATCACTGTTGAATGTGTTGAGACAGCCACAGCTGGCTCCTTTCGACGATGGTTAACCCTTGATGTGCAAGTCGCTTCGCTTAACCAGTCTCGATGGAAGGAGCCACCTTGTGGGTGTCTCAGGTAGCATTATTTATTAGTCATCGCTGCAAGTTACATGAACGAGGTCGCTACGCTCATTGATGGTGGCAATAAGAGTGACGCATTACAGGTTGGTCGTTCATATCTATGACTGCAGGACTCCTGGCTAACCTGTTGGTTATGAGGTTGACAAGGATTGATACATGATGCACAGGTCGCTCCGCTTATTGTATCCAGTGCATGGAGCCAGCTTGTTGCTGTCTCAGCGGATGACAAATGATCTTGAAGTGATCTCCTAATCATTCTAGCTGATCGAGACAGCCACAGCTGGCTCCCTTGATTGGCCACCTCAATGTCCTTGCTAATTAGTTGAGACGACCATAGGCGGCTCCTTGTTATTGACCACGATGATGTTAATACTGTCTCCCATGATTAAACCATTTAGTTTGCTAGTCACTCCTGCACGAGACACCTCGTGGGTGTCTCATGTTGATTATAAACCATGGTTGCACCGGGACTCGCTGATGATGACCCTTAACCACCGCTGGTGGTGTTACTTATTTAGGTCATTGCTGCAGGTTGGGGATCTATGATGCACGTGTCGCTTCGCTTGCAACCTTCATTCTATTGAGCCGCCTGTGGCCGTCTCAGGTTTATTAATAATCATTGCTGCGGGTTGGTGGTGTTGAGACAGCCACAGCTGGCTCCCTCGATGACAGCCTGGGAGTTCCGCGTTCATAGCATCACTGCCTCGTTCACTCGTACGTTATTCATCCCGATCGTTGTTGCACGAGGTCGCTCCGCTTACTATGATGACGCCTATGGTGATAACGTTAACTTAGGTATCATTTAGATCGGGTTGCACGGTGGATTGAGCAAGATGTCGCTTCGCTTATCACATTAACCACATGGAGCCGCCTGTGGCCGTCTCACTTATAAATCGTTGCTGCTCCGTTCCATCCATGCAAGGGTCGTTCCTTCCGGTGGCACGCTACGGCATCCATCCCATCCCCTAAAGGGTCCCCTTGAGGCTGGATACCTTCGCTAACACCACCTTCAGTCTCTTACAGATTATCGTTGCAGCCTGACGCGCTCTCGCTTGTCCGGACAGAATCACCTGCGGTGGGCACTTGCACTTGGTATGATACCGTTACGGTGGGGCACGCTACGGGGCCAGTCGGTGGCTTGAACCCTCAGACTTATTACCCTTCGGAACCCTCATCCCCAGGGGGGACCCCTTTCGGGAACCTACGGGTAAACGCCTCGGCGCCACCTCCTTTAAACCCCTTCGCTAACACCCCACCTTCACTATCACCCTGGGCTCAAGCGACTCCCGACTTGAGCTATGACCCAGAAATGGCCCAAGGGGTCTTATTTCAATTGGGCCAATTGAACATCGATAAATGGGCCATTTTTAGACCCCCATAGCTTCATTTTCAGATAAATGGCCCAAATGACCTCCAAGTCCTCCGACTCCTCGATCAGACCTGAAGTCCCTTAAAAAGAGTCATACGATGACCACGCGATTGGAGGGAGCCCTGATCCATGAAATGGTCCAATTGACCTCTGGGTTGATCACCAATTGAACTGAATTGAACACCAATTGGAATAATGGATCAATGGTCTCCAGGTGAGCTCACTTTTTGGGTCAACGAATTGGAATCAGGTAGATGAAATGGGGGTCGATTCGGATCTTTTCGGGGTTAAAGGGGATGGCGTATGGGGGTTTAACATTATGTATCGTCATCGGGTGCAAGTTGGGTGAGCTAATCCATTTCATGTTGATTATTAATTCAGGATGCATCGCTGATTACGAATGGACGATTGTCAGGTGAGGTGGTTCGTTTGTATCCAGTTGGGTGACCTATCCGGGATCAAAGGTGGTTGGGTGATTCATTTAACAATCTAAGCTGCATCGTTGATTTATTGAGGGACTTATTTTAACATCACCGTGGAGTTGGCTGATTGTTGTCCCTGTTTATTTAGGGATGGTGACTAATTATTAGTGTTGCGCCTATTCGTTTCAGTTGGATGACTGGTGGGAGGGGTAGCTCGTTATGGAATCAATTGGCGGTTCATTAAGGAAGACATGGAGGTTGGGTGAGATGGTGGGTGTCGTGATCATTATTAATTGGGGCTGTATCGTGATGTTCAAACGGATAGTTTATGGGTGAGGACATTCGATTCGGGGTAGTAGGGTGGTTAATTAAAGTATACAGGTTGGTTGGTCGTCATTTAACAATTGATGCTGTATTGTGTAGTTCAAGGGACCTTACTTTTATAACCGCGTGGTCATCAGGTGAGGATTGACCCCTGCATTTATAGGGTCACTCGTTATCAATCAGAGTCGCATTGGTTTAATTGGATCACACGTTCGTTGGGTGGGGTTGACCTCGGCTTATCAGGTGGATTTAAATCATTGTTGCACGGCTTCATACCGCAGATGGCTACCCTCCGCAATGGGAGCCAGCTGTGGCTGTCTCAAGACCTTGATGCTTTAAAACCCCACTCATGTTGGGGACTGCACGGGGTCGTTCGTTACGGATCAGGCACGCTCGGTCGACCGGTCCCCCTTGAAGTTGCGGATTAGTATCTACGTACCCCTCATCTCCGTGATCACTCCTCAGTCGCAAGCTCCCTCCGGGGTGAGCACTCCGAAGAGGGATACTCCGACACTAACCTCAACGGGGACCTCCTTCTCCCTACGCTAACACCTGATCCTTCACTCACTTGGGGGCTCGCGGGGTTGAGTGAACTACATATTATGGCTGCTTGGTGGGGTGCCCTCTTAGATGGGGGTGGTGGCAAGTGGAGTTGGTTATGGAGGGTGGTGTTAGTGGAGGTCAAAGGAGGGGGGTCTTGCATAAGTGTTTCACGTAAATCGATGGTAGTCGATTGGAGTGAATAAACGGTTGCAACTTGCTGACCCCCCGGTTGACCGTAGCGTGCCACCCGGAGTAATCAACGGAACGACCTTGTGCAGGAGGGTAGCCAGCTGTGGCTGTATCAGGAGGCGTTACTAGATTAACCGTTGGTTGATTGAGACAGCCACAGCTGGCTCCCCGTTGAGGGTTCTGATGGTGACGATGTTGATGATCAGGGTCGCTTCGCTTATCAACATCACGGGATTGAGCCGACTCTTGGCCGTCTCGGGTAAATCATTGGTGTTGAGACAGCCACAGCTGGCTCCCTTGGTGGTGACCCTTAATCATTACCCTAAATTATTGAGACGGCCATATGCGGCTCCCCTTGCTTACCCATAACTATTATTGCTGCATCGCTGAGACAGCCACAGTTGACGGATGTTGAGGGTGGTCTGACGAGTCGCTTCGCTTAACGAATCTAGTCTAGTGAGCCGCCTGTGGCCGTCTCAGGTTGAAGTATAAATTAATGCTGCGCCGATGACGACGGTGAAACTATTGATACCCGAAGGGAGACTTTGCAATGTCGCTGCGCTTATTGAATTCAAGGGTGACCTCCTCGGGTAGCACTTAAAGACCGTGGTTGCTCAGTTAACATGAACGAGGTCGCTTCGCTTGCTGATTCCCGCTGGTGGAGCCGCCTGTGGCCGTCTCGGGTAACTCGTACAGATTCAGGCTGCACGGTTGATCATGAGGTTGATGGTGACGACGGTGATGTTGATAGATGATATACGATGTCGCTTATTGATGATCGCTGGAGGTTGAATTTGATGATGTTGAGACAGCCACAGCTGGCTCATCTGCTTTTAATCCTGTAGCCTCATCGATAACCATTACTGAACCCTGTAGTTGATCATCGTGATGGTCGCGCCGCCTGTGGCCGTCGCAGGAGTATTACTAACCACTGCTAGCCCCCTTGATTCTTGACTTAATAATCCTCTCTGCATGGAGCCGCCTGTGGCCGTCTCAGGACACTCATAACTACTGCATCGGTTCCGATTAACTCAGAGTCATGTCGCTCGTTCTTCACTATACTCATCACGGGGAGCCAGCTGTGGCTGTCTCACCTCCTATAAACTTAAGTTGCATGGTTGCATAGCTACTCTTACTACCCTTCGCAGTGTGAGCCAGCTTGTGGCTGTCTCAACGATTCAGTGCAATCGATTCCCTCCTCACGTGGGGTACTGCACGGGGTCGTTTCGGTTACGGCTAATCTTGACCGATAGTCCCTGCACGAGGTCGCTCCTTCCGGTGGCCACGCTCCATCCATCTCTCATCCCCTAAAGGGGCCCCTTGAAGAGATGGACTGCGCTAACACCCACCTCCTTCCGCTTGTACCCCTGATCACTGCTGACTCGCTCCGCGAGGTCGCTTCGCTCAACATCTTCCATTGAATGGAGCCAGCTGTGGCTGTCTCAACACCGATGGTTAGTTATTAGGTTCAGCATGAGACACCTACGAGGTGGCTCAGGTGGGTTAATTATAAATTGATGCCGCATTGTTTCGTACTATGACTGGTTACCCTACGCCATGGGAGACAGCTGTGGCTGTCTCATGACCTCGATGCTAACAAGTCCCGTCTCATGAATGGGTCTGCACGGGGTCGTTCCGGTCCTCTTCCGGTGGCACGCTTCGGTCGACCGCCCCCCCTGCAAGTTGCACACCTTATACCTCCATAATCTCCTCATCTACGTGATCAGTGCTCCTCCAGTAACCACCTCCCCAAGGGGCCCCCAAGGGTGGTTACTTCCGTGCGCGCTGAGCACTCCGAAGAGGAGATTATTCCGGTAGCGGAGTGCAAGGGGGCTCCTTCTCCCTGCGCTAACACCACCTACAGAGGACCTTCACTTGGGGGTTCCTCGGGGGGGGGGCTGAGCTCAAATGGCTCAAGGGGGGGTCCGGGTCTATGAGGGGGGGGTCCCTGAAATGGCCCATTTATCCCTTATTTCAATTGGGCCAATTGAACATCATTATTTAGGCCATTTTGACACGTTAGTAGATTCATTTCTGAATAAATGGCCCAATTGAACACCAGGATATGGACCCCTCGATTCGGCTAAAGGGACCTGGAAATGACCCTCCCGGAGGACGTGCGATTTGTGGGACCCCTGATCGATTCTGACCCTGAAATGGACCATTTGACAGATTGAATTGAACGCGAATTGAAACACATTGGAGAAACGGGTCAATGGATGGCGGGAGGGGTCACTTTTTGGGTCAACGAATGGAATTGAGCGGAACGCATTGAAATAAGGTCATTCTTGAGGTTAAAGGGGTGGCGGGTGAGGTGTTTATTATGAAGAATCGTGGCTACATGGGACTAGGGAGGTTTAATCGATGTCATTACCACTACACATTATGGTTGCACGGTTTATTTGGATTGGAGGGTCGGTGGGTGAGGTACCTTGACTTAGGGTCTCTGAGGGTGAACTCAGGATTAAGTGGGGATAGGGTGAATCATTTCATAACTCGTGGAGCTTCGTTGGTTAAGGGTGACCTTCATTGATGAATTACCGTGGCGGTGTTCGACCATTGACCCCCGCATTTACTAGGAGGCTGATTCATAATTATTGCTGAACGGTTTTATTGGATAGGGTGCTCGTTGGGTAAGGGGTCATGGCTATAGCTAATTGGATGGTTCACTAAGGGTTCCATATTAATCGGGTGAGCTACTTATCAACTAAGGCTACACCATTGAATCGTTGAGACTCCGGTTTATAAAGTACTGTGGTGGGGGTCGAGGTTCACCTCCGTTTATTTAGGGATAAATTATTGCTGCACCGTTTAACTACACTAGTTCCTTCGGAAGGAGAGCCGCCTGTGGCCGTCTCGGGTTGATGGTGATGTCGCTTCGCTTATGATGATTAATGAGTTGAGCCGCCTTGTGGCCGTCTCAGGTCACTTTAAATTATGGCTGCACGGTTTCATAGCCGGTTGGTTATCCTTCGGAATGGGAGCCAGCTGTGGCTGTCTCGGGGTGTCTAACCAGTTGGTGGTGTTGAGTGGAGTAGCTCTGTAATGAAGGGTGGGTGTTAGTGTAGGCTGAAGGAGGTGGCCCTTGCACACTGTTTGGACGTAAATCGATGGTAGTCGATTGGAGTCCAATAAGGTGGGCAACTTGCAGGGCCACCGGTCAGCCGGAGCGTGCCCACCCGTAATGGAGGAGGTACGGAACGGTCCTTGGAGAGGAGTGGGAGCCACCTCGTGGGTGTCTCAGAACTTACAATCAATGTTGCACGGTTCCTTACTACACTGGTCATCCACCTTATGGGAGCCAGCTGTGGCTGTCTCAAACAACCCTAATTGATAATACACCTGAGACGGCCATAGGCGGCTCCCGTTGATGGCCTTGTCTAATCAGAGGTGCTGCTAACCTGTTAGTTACCGCTTCATTGAACCACCTCGTGGGTATCAGTTTCATTATCAATTCATGTTGCACCGGTCTTGAATCTACGAGGTCGCTTCGCTTATTAACTTAATGAGAGGGAGCCGCCTATGGCCGTCTCAGGTCTACCTAGTTATAACCCTTTACCTGAGACAGCCACAGCTGGCTCCCCTCGGTTGAATCCTATTAGTCCTTGCTGCATGAAACCGCCTCGTGGGTGTCATGTTTACTACCAACATTTATTACCGCTGGACTTGTTGAGACGGCCACAGGCGGCTCCCTTGGCTGCTCATGAATCCCTGCTGCACGTGTTGGTGAGCAAGGTGTCGCTACGCTTACTAACCGATTAGTTGTCAACTCGGGTCTCATTTAAATATCGTTGAACGGTTGGTGGTTCATGATAAGCTCGGGTCGCTTCGCTCAACACCAATAGATTGAGCCACCTCGTGGGTGTCTCAGCATGATTATAAACTATCGCTGCACGGTTACATGAACTCAATGTCGCTTTGCTTACCACTACTCACTTGCTGAGACAGCCACAGCTGGCTCCCCTTGCTAAGGTCAATTATCAATTATGGTTGCACCGTTGAACATGAGCGAGGTCGCTTCGCTTATCTAGGCTCGTAGATTGAGACGCCTCGTGGGTGTCTCAGGTCGATGACAATGATGGTGATGTTGAGGATGACGGTGATCATCATGTCGCTCCGCTCACCACCTGAACCTAGGGAGCCACCTGTGGGTGTCTCGGGTTGAACTTATTAATCACGGTTGCAGGGTGTAACAGGTCTTTCGGTGGTCGCTTGTGATGATGAGTATGATTGAGCCACCTCGTGGGTGTCTCAGGTAGCTTATTTTAAATTGGGGTTGCACGGTTGAATTGACTCTAGGTCGCTGCGCTTAACATTACCGATTGAAGGAGCCGCCTCGTGGCCGTCTCAGGTTGATTAACATTCATTACTGCTAAGGTGTTGAGACAGCCACAGCTGGCTCCTTGTTGAATCATTTCGATCCCTACTGCACTGTTGAATGAGCAAGGTGTCGCTTCGCTTATTGAATTTGATTGCAGGGAGCCACCTCTTGGGTGTCTCAGGTTAATTATTAATCTATGTTGAACGTTGGGTAACTCATGATGCACGATACCGCTACGCTTAGGACCACCGTTTAACTTCAGGTGGATCATTTATAATTAGGGCTGCATGGTGGGTAACTCAGATGCACATGTCGCTTCGCTTACTAAGTAAGGATGAATGGAGCCGCCTGTGGCCGTCTCAGCTGATTTGAATTGATGCTGCAGGTTTATGAATCGATGTCGCTTCGCTTACTACATCATGCCTGATGTTGAGACAGCCACAGCTGGCTCTCCTTGCTCATCCTTTAGTGATCCTTGCTGCGGTTGATGAACAAGGGGTCGCTTCGCTTATCATCTTCACCATGTTGAGCCGCCTGTGGCCGTCTCAGGTATATTATAAACTATTGTTGCACGGTTGAATAACAAGAGGTCGCTTCGCTTACTAACTCTGATAATGAGCCACCTCGTGGGTGTCTCAGGTAGAACGTATAGATCAGTTGTACTTGTTGAGACAGCCACAGCTGGCTCCCTTGGTGATGAGGACGACGGTGATTCCGATAACAACCCCTCTGTATGCTGAGTCATGATGAGGGTGACGTGTTACAGGTAGCCCATTTAAGTCGAGGTTTCACGGTTGGTGACTCATTAATGATGTTGACATCCACAGCTGTCTCTTGTTGACAATGATAACTGACACATGTCGCTTCGCTTAGTATGATTAAACCAAGGGAGCCGCCTGTGGCCGTCTCAGGTGAACTATACATTGAGGCTGCACGGTTGATCATGGACGGGGTCGCTTCGCTTACTAGCTCAATAACAAGGAGCCGACTATGGCCGTCTCAGGTGGAACATCTCATAATCAGAGTTGCACGGTTGAATGAACAAGGGATCGCTTTGTTTACCAAGTCCGATGGTGGCTTGGGACCTCCGGATTGATAAATACGTTACGGTCAGGCACGCTCCGGTCGATCGGTCCCCCTGCAAGTTGCAATCGATTAACCACTCCAATCGACTACCATCGATTTACGTGGTCAACCTCATGCAAGGGGACCTCCTTCTCCCTACGCTAACACCTGACCTTCACTCTTCACCCTAAACTGACTCGATTTATGACCCAGAAATGGCCCAACAGGTCTTATTTCAATTGGGCCTAATTGAACAATAAATAGGCCATTTATTAGGCCATTTCTGGACCTCCATAGACACTCAGATACAGAAATGGCCCATTTGATGACCCGACCTCTGGATCCTTCGATTGGGCTAAAGGACCCCTGAAATAGGTCTCCCGGAGGACGTGGGGTTGGGGACCCTTCAATCGGTTAGATGGCCTAAATGACTTGAGGTCGATTCTGAATTGAAATGAATTGAACCTACATTGCGCGTTTCGATCAGTGGGTGGCGGGAGGGGTCACTTTTTGGGTCAGCGAATTGGAATTAGGTAGATGAAATGGGATCCAATTGAAATCGATAATCGGTGAAGTCCGAAGGTGGGTTTAACGATTAATGAGGAGCCCGTATAGAAGACTCGGTTGGTAAGGTGGTCAGTTGAAGGGTGGTTGCACGTGACTTGTATAGGGTGTTGTGATTCAGGGTAGTTATTAATTAAAGCTGCATTGGTTTATTAGGGTCGGGTGATACTTGGGCGGGGTGTCGTGTTTATGGATCAATCGGTGAATGACTCGGATTTATAGGTCGGTTGGGTGACTCATTTATTGATTGAGGGTCTCATCTTAGAATGTCCATGTTGGTTGGGGGTTGACCCCTTATTTATTAAGAGGATACAAATCAATGTTGCATGGTTGCATGTCACCGATTACCCCACCCCGAGGGTAGCCAGCTGTGGCTCTCAATGACTCATCTCACGCTGCTGGTTGAGACAGCCACAGCTGGCTCCTTGTGGACGACATTCCCTGAAGCCATCCCTCGGTTCCTGACGCCCTTCGGTTGTCCTACACATCTAGGTTGCACGGGTTCATGGTACCTTTGTTAGGTCGCTTCGCTTATTAGTATCCACTGAGTGGAGCCGACTGTGGCCGTCTCAGGTGGAATGATGAATCACCAGCGGTGGTTGATGAACTTAACAATCAGGGTTGCAGGTTGAATGAGCAAGGTATCGCTACGATTATCAACACCGCTGGCCTGCTAATAATCAACGACTATGATGGCCACCGACTCATCATGTACGATGTCGCTTCGCTCACTACCTTCATGACATGGAGCCAGCTGTGGCTGTCTCGGGTTGAACCCGTAGACGATGATTATACTGGTTCATGGGACACTTTGCTAGGTCGCTTCGCTTACTGGTTGGAGTTGAATGAGCCAGCTGTGGCTGTCTCAGGTTGACTAGCTATTAATCCTTGAGTGGTTACCACGTGGACCCCTGCTGGATCTTTATGAGGATCGTGGAACTAACTTACTTGTTGAGACAGCCACAGCTGGCTCCCCTTGTGATGATGACGGTGACGAGGGCGAAGTAATTCATTTAGGTCATGGTTGCACGGTTGATAAACACGATGCCGCTTCGCTCACCACCATCGTTGCATTGAGCCACCTCGTGGGTGTCTCAGGTGGATTATAGATTATGGTTGCACGGTTGATGATACCCTTGTTGATGTCGACGATGATGCACATGTCGCTACGCTCAACGACACTGATGAATGGAGCCGCCTGTGGCCGTCTCAGGTAGACTACTTTAAATTCATGTTGTACGGTGGAATAGCCGACACGTGACCGTCTCAGGTTACTTATTAATAACGGTTACGCTGATGGTGATACTGACCCATGATAACGGATGGAGCCACCTCGTGGCTGTCTCATTGATGACGGTAATCCTGGTTGAATAGTGAGACAGCCACAGCTGGCTGCTCTTGTTGATGACTTTGATCCCTGCTGCAGTTTATTGCTGAGACAGCCACAGCTGGCTCCTTTGATGTTGACCGCGATGTCGTTCCCTTTGTTTACGCTAGTGGCTTACAGGTTGGTGCTGTTCTTGTTGACGTCGTCGATGGTGGGTTTCATTGTGGATGAACAGGGTGACGGACTTGAGCATGATCGTGATGGAGTGGGGGTTGGTGGTGATGTCCTTTAGCCCGGTTCTGCAGCTGGTTCCTTGCGATCATGATGATAACGACGTCCTTCCTGATGATCGTGAGGTCGGATCCACGCTTGTGGTACCCTTTCTGGTAATCGACGTGTCCTTCCCGTCGGTGGAACCTGATAAGGTAGAAGGTCATCGTGGTTGCTGGGGAGGGTTGCTGCTGGTAGTTTACAGATTGATGTTGCTCTTGCTGGATGGGCACCTGTTAGTTCTGGTGGTGATCATCCTGGCGAAGTCTGCGATGGTAGTTAACCTACAGGTTGATGCTGCTCTTGGTGATGACGTTGTTGGTGATCGTCGTGTCCTTCCTAGTGGGGTCCTTTCCGATGATCGAGTCGCCTGTGGCCGTCTCAGGTTTATTAATAATCATGGTTGCTTGAGACAGACAAGCTGTCTCCCCTTGAGTATGACCTCTTAATACTGGTTCTGTTGACGGTTGAGCCAGCTGTGGCTGTCTCAGAGACCTACCTATAAATTCATGGCTGCACGGTTTCATGCCAGTGACTCTCATACGGAATGGGAGCCAGCTGTGGCTGTCTCGGCACCTAACAACCAATGCTGCACCGGTTTCATTCATATGCACGTAGTCGTTCCGTTCTATTACGGGATGCCACGCTCCGGTAGCTCGTCCATCCCCTAAAGGGGACCCCTTGAGACAAGCCACCTGCGCTAACACCACCCCTTCATTTCACTTCACTTGGTAACCACCATTATTGATTGACTTCATGCGCGGGGTCGTTCCTCCGCTACGGTCCAGCACGCTACGGGGCCAGTCGTCGGCTTGAACCCTCAGACTTATAACACTCCGATCGACTACCATCGATCTACGTGTTAACATCCTCGGCGCCGACTCCTTTAAACCCCTTCGCTAACACTGGACCTTCGCTCCTCCACTTGCGGACTTACTTCTAATCGGTGCTGCACTTTATTTGTTAGATGGTTCTACTTCGGTGATCTCCGGCTCGTGGTTGAAGGGTGTGCAAGTGGAAGGTGGGTGTTAGTGGAGGGGGTTTAAGGGCTACCCCTTGCATGACGTTAGGTCCGGAGATCGATGGTAGTCGATCGGAGGACCTATAAGGATTGCAACTTGCAGGGGTAGACCGGCCCCCGTAGCGTGCCCACCTGGAACGACCCCGTGCAGGAAGCCGTCCGCAGGACTATCGCACCTTGTGGCTCCCCTGTTAGGGGTTGGGGGTGAGACGGCCACAGGCGGCTCTTTAATCAACTACACCGTCATTGCCGACTCCTTTCTTGACGGTCGTTATGAATCCTTGTTGCACTGTTGAGACAGCCACAGCTGGCTCCTTGGGTGATGATGGTGACGACTCCTCAGACCTGTTGATCATGAGGTGGGTAACGAAGTCGCTTCGCTTGCTAATGACGGTTTAATTGAGCCGCCTGTGGCCGTCTCAGCTCATTTAGATTACGGTTGCTCGGTTAACACGAACTCTAATCGCTTATCAACGACGATTGAATGAGCTAGCTAGGGGTGTATCAGGTCATTCACTCAATTATAGGTGCGATTGAATGAGCTTACTGGTGCTGAGACAGCCACAGCTGGCTCCTTCCTGATGATTAGTTTAATACTGCACGTTCATTCATCACCGCTGCAGGGAGCCGCCTATGGTCGTCTCGGGTTGACGACTAACAATTAATGTTGAGACAGCCACAGCTGGCTCCCTTGGCTAATCATTTAGACCATAGTCGCACATGTTGAGACGGCCACAGGCGGCTCCTTTTGTTACTCACTTAGATCAGGGTGGCGATGACGATTAACCCTTGATTCACATTCGGGTTGTACCGGTTTCAACTTACTCAGGTAACACAAGGTGTCTCTTACTGGTTACGATGGATGGAGCCAGCTGTGGCTGTCTCATGTTGAACTATAAATCAATGCTTATCGGGTGGATCATTAACAATCGGGGTTGCACGGTTGGTAACTCATGCACATGTCGCTTCGCTTATTAGTATCCGTTGTAGGGAGCCGCCTGTGGCCGTCTCAGGACCTTTATGAACCAATATTGTTGAGACAGCCACAGCTGGCTCCTGGTGAGGTGATGTTCTGCTAATTTGATTCTGTTGATGACTAATTCTGATAACGATGGCTCCTTGCTCACTACTCATTGATCTTCGTTGGTGAAGCTCAATAATATCATCGCTGCAGGTGGGTAACTCATATACACGAGGCGCTCCGCTTATCATCACCAATGAACTTAGTCCATCGCTGCACGGTTGAATAAGCCAGGGTCGCTTCGCTCATCATCATGAGTCTATTGAGCCGCCTGTGGCCGTCTCAGGTTATACGTTAACTCACTAATCACTGCTGCAGGGAGCCACCTTGTGGGTGTCTCAGATTATTTAGATTAATGTTGCACGGAAGAATGAACTTACTGATGTTGAGACAGCCACAGCTGGCTCCTCTTGTTGACCTTAATCCTTGCTGGATTCCTGTTGTCCTCGATCGTGGTCCCCCTGTTGAGTCAACTGGTTGTTGAGACAGCCACAGCTGGCTCCTTGATGATCCTTAGTCACCGCTGGACTTGTTCATGTAAACTATTGTTGCACCGTTGGATGACTCGAGGTCGCTTCGCTTACTCATGACGATGATGATGGTTAGGTTGAAGGTGTTGGTGATGTTGATGATGGGTTTAATGTACTCGAGGTTGCTCCTCTTACCGATGACCGATATAGTTGAGCCGCCTGTGGCCGTCTCAGATTAACTGATGATAGGTTCCCGCTGAAGGAGCCAGCTTGTTGCTGTCTCAGGTGGATATAATCATAGCTGGATTGTTGAGACAGCCACAGCTGGCTCCTCTCGTTAATCGTTGTTGCACCTCATTGATGGTTAAATAGATTGAGCCACCTCGTGGGTGTCTCAGGTCATTCGATTGTTAATTCGGGTTGCAGGGCTGATTAACTTATGTTGAACATGGTTGCTTCGCTTACTCATAGGGGAATTCATCTTCGTTGGTGTTGAGACGGCCACAGGCGGCTCCCTGGTGACGATGCTCCTGTCGTTCCTGTCGGTGGAGAGCTTAGTGATGTCGATTGTCGTGACCATCGTGATTATCTAGCTGGCTGTGAGACTTGATGGTTATCAATCGCTGGTTATGACGTTCTGGTTACCAAGACCCTGTTGATGTTAGTAACCTTCCTGTTGACCTTGCGGTCGTTTCCTGTGATGGTCGTGGGGTTCATGTCGTTGGTGATGTCGGTTCCGTTGTTGATATACAGGTTGATGCTGCTTCTGACGTTGGGTAGGGTGATGGCGATGTGTTTACCCTCAATCGGTATGTTGATCATGGTAATATTCTTGATGTTGAGCCGCCTGTGGCCGTCTCGGGTTGACTATAGGCCATGTTTGCACGGTTGAATATGAACAGGGGGTCGCTCCTCTCATCGTTAGCTGACTGATTTATGTTGCACGAGTCGATTCTCTTACCAACACTGCTACGTTGGTGAGACAGTCACAGCTGGCTCCCTTGGAGATCGGTTCTGAAGGTGATGACGGTTCTGATATTACTCGTTTAAATTAGGGCTGCACTGCTGAATGTACTTTAGGTCGCTTCGCTTATTGAACCTGGTCAAGTAGCTCCGCGTTTAGATCATCGCTGCAGGTTGACTGACCCCATGATGCACGAGTCGCTTCGCTTACCACCTACTATCTATTGAGCCACCTCGTGGGTGTCTCATGTTACTTATAAATTATGGTTGATCTGTACGATGTCGCTTCGCTTACTGCTACCGATCACTTAGCCCTCCAAGTCGTTTAAACCACCGCTCCTTCACTCCCTCAACCCCGAAGCCTCGGGGCGTCGCTCGTTCCTTCGCTATCTCATTCGGTTGACGATGCAAGGTCGCTTTGCTTATCATTATTAAATCTATTGAGCCGTCTGTGGCCGTCTCGGAGACCTTTCATCATTCCTGATGCTTGAGACGGCCACAGGCGGCTCCCCTGCTGAATCATTTCGTAACCCTTGTTACACTTGACTAATGGACCTGCTGTGACTCAGGTGGTGACCCTTTATTAATAACCGTTGGACGTGCTGAGACAGCCACAGCTGGCTCTTGTTACTACTCCTCTTACTAATCCTCGCTGAGGGTTAAATGTATACGGGTCGCTTCGCTTACCAACTTCCTCACATGGAGCCGCCTGTGGCCGTCTCGGTTGATTAATCCTTGTTGAGACAGCCACAGCTGGCTCCCCTAACGACAACCCTTACTAATCAATGCTGCTCCGTTGGACTTGTTGATGTCAACCTGATGGCTCCTCTTGTTGATACGGGACTGGTTATTGGACTCGTTGAGACAGCCACAGCTGGCTCCTTCAGTTGACCACTTGATTATTTTGCACACTAATTCATAACCGTTAAATGGAGCCAGCTCGTGGCTGTCTCAGAGTAGCTTATAGATTAAAGTTGCTCGGGTTTACTAACTCATGCACAGGTCGCTTCGCTTACGGATGATCGTTGGGTTGAGCCAGCTTGTTGCTGTCTCAGGTCACTTATTAATTATGGTTGCATGGTTTATTGTTACGATTGGTTGCCCTCCGCAATGGGAGCCAGCTGTGGCTGTCTCAGGTCGTTTACTTTATTATCAATCCATGCTGCACCGTTTCATGGTTACACTAGGTCACCCTCTCGATGGGGGCCGTCTATGGTCGTCTCAGGTAGCTCATTTACAATTCATGCTGCAGGTTGAACTTAACGTTGTTGAGACAGCCACAGCTGGCTCCTCTTGTTACCCTTGATGATGATGTCGCTTCGCTTACGACCGTTCGTCAGTCCTCAACCCTGAAGCCTCAGGGCCTCGGTCGCTCCTCCACTACTCCAGATCAAGGTTGATGATACCCAAGGTCGCTACGCTTACGACACTGCCTCCTTCGCTCACCCCGAAGCCTCGGGGATCGCTCACTCGTTCGTTACTCCTCCAGATTGATGTTGCTCAAGGTCGCTCCGCTTACAACCGTTCATCACTCGCTCACCTCGAAGCCTCGAGGATCGCTCGCTCTTCTCTACCTAAAGATTCTGGTTGCTCGGTGTCATGGGTCCTTCGCTGGGCCTCTCGATCATGCACAGGTCGCTTCGCTTATGACGTTTGTGGGTGGGTAACTCTGGCTCCGCGTTGTGGGGGTGGTTCGATCGAGACTAACGAGCTCCGCGTTTAGGGGGCGTTACGGTCGGCACGCTTCATCTCTACCGGCCCCCCCTAAAGCTGCGGACCCCAGTCGATAACTCCTGGGGCCTTAGCGGGGGCCTCACGAGATTACGCTAACACCGACCTTCACTATCACCTGCTGACTAACCCGCTCCGCAACCTTGCGATCACCGCTGCTCCGTTTCATGATGACCGTACTGACATCCGTAGGGAGGCACCTTGCTCATGGTCGCTTCGCTTACTGACTACGATAATAGGAGCCACCTCGTGGGTGTCTCAGGTAGATCATCCATAATCCTTGCTGCAGGGTTGACGGTTCTGGTGATGATGACGGAAGTGACCCTGTTGATAATGAGGGTTCCGGTTAATCATGAGGTCGCTTCGCTTACTAACATCATTGAAGGAGCCGCCTGTGGCCGTCTCAGGTTGAACCCGTAGGTTATTGCTGCACGATTAAACACGAACACGATGTCGCTTCGCTTACTAGCCCCGCTAATTGACTACAGATCGTGTCTGCAGTTTGAATCGTACACGAGTCGCTTCGCTCATGACTCCCTCACTCCTCACCCTGAGACCTCAGGGGATCGCTCGTTCATAATTAGTTGACCTAGACCGAGTCTGCACGAGGTCGCTTCGCTTACTATTAACGGTCGAGGGGAGCCAGCTGTGGCTGTCTCAGGTTCAAGGTCGCTTCGCTTAAGAGTTCCCGTGGAGTGAGCCAGCTTGTTGCTGTCTCAGGTGGAATGACTTACTAATAATCCTTGCTGGATCGTTGAGACAGCCACAGCTGTCTCCATTGCTGCGAATCATTTAGCCTCATCACCTTATTAGTACCCGCTGATGAAGCCGCCTGTGGCCGTCTCATATTTAACTTAAAGATTAATGTTGCACGTGTTGAGACAGCCACAGCTGGCTCCCCTTGTTAACCTCTCTTGTTAGTGTCGATTCTGTTAACCCCGCTGGCTAAACTGTCGAGGTCGAAGGGATGATGATTGATGACGATTTAGCTGCTGATCTGTACAATGTCGCTTCGCTTAACATAAACGATCGAAGGAGCCACCTCGTGGGTGTCTCAGGTAGTACTATTCATAATGGCTGCAGGTTGAGCCTGCATTAAAGATCATAGTTGCACCGTTGGATGACTCACAGGTCGCTTCGCTTATTGGTTACGTTCGAGAGTACGGTCATGATCAGGACGATCAGAATAACGTTGCTGATGACTGACCCATTGAACTCAATGTCGCTTCGCTTACTGGCGATGACGGTAAGAGCCAGCTGTGGCTGTCTCAGGTTGAATAATAATCCTCGCTGCTCGAGACAGCCACAGCTGGCTCCCTTTATTGATGATGACGGTTTTGATAAGGATCCTGATGTCGATTAGCGTACCAGTACTGATGAACTCGTTGAGATAGACCAACTGGCTCCTTCATGATGAACTTACTAGTTATTGCTGCATAGTTGGCCGGTGGGTGACTTATATTGCACAGGTCGCTTCGCTCAACACCTTCACCCCAGGGAGCCAGCTGTGGCTGTCTCAGGCTAATTTATTAATCGTTGGATGAGGATGACGACGGTTGAATACGAACGATGTCGCTTCGCTTATCAATTCCCGCTGCATGGAGCCACCTCGTGGGTGTCTCAGGTGGAGCTTAAAGATCACTGCTGCCCTGTTGAGACAGTCACAGCTGGCTCCTTTCACTAACTCTTACTGATCACTGCTGCATCGTTTCCTGTTGTTGACTAAGTCCTCGCTGAATTGAGCCGCCTCGTGGCCGTCTCGGGTTTAACCTAATTCAGTGCTGCACCGTTGAATATCGATTATAGGTCAGGGTTGCAGGTTAACTGACGCAGGTTGCAAGAGGTCGCTACGCTTACCGTGATTAAATCTATTGAGCCGCCTATGGCCGTCTCAGGTTGAACGTATAGATTATGGTTGCCTGGTGTCTTGGGAGCTCCGCATTTATAGAAGCGTTACGGTTCGCACGCTTCGATCGACCGGTGCCCCTGCAAGTTGCAACTTATTAGTCCTCCGAACGACTACCATCGTTCTTCGGACTAAACGCTGCAAGGGGCACCTCCTTCGATCTACGCTAACACGAACCTTCACTGACTCAAGGGCTTCTGGGCAGCTCCGCATCCTTGGGGTGTTGGGTGAGTGCTCAGGAGCCCTTGAGATAGTGAAGGGTCGTGTTAGCGTAACCCCGGGAGGCCCCCTCGCAAGAATCGTTTGGTCGTACATCGATGGTAGTCGATGGGAGACCAATAAGGTTCGCAGCTTTGAGAGGGGGCCGGAGGGGTGGAGCGTGCGACCCGGAACGGTTTCATAAACGCGGAGCTACATGATCTCACTTCGGTGCTTCCTAACTTACAGACCTGGATTGCACCGGTGGATATAATGATGAGGGGTCTCGACCTATGATACAGAAATGGTCCAACTGGGGGGGGGGGTCCTAATAAAGTTAGTCAGTCGTGATTAAGTTGAGCCACCTCGTGGGTGTCTCAGGACCTTTACTGACCCACTGCTTGAGACAGCCACAGCTGGCTCCTTTCATTATAACCCCTTGTTAATCAAGGCTGGTGTTACTCAATTAGATAAGGTCTGCACTGGTCTTGAACTCGAGGTCGCTTCGCTTAACATGACCACTGCATGGAGCCACCTTGTGGGTGTCAGGTCATTTGGTCACCTCGGCTATTGGTCATTGCTGATTGAGCCAGCTCGTGGCTGTCTCAGAACGATTGGATATTAATCAACAGCTGCACTGTTGACGATGAGCCGGCTGTAGCCGTCTCGGGTGAATTACCTATACTACGGTTGAAGATGGTGAGACAGCCACAGCTGGCTCCACTTGTTACAGGTCGATTACCAATCAGGGTTGCACGGTTGGTGTCTCAGGTAGTACGGGCCCCCTTGTTGCTTACGGAGTGACCTCACTTCCTGACGCCCTTCGGTTGTCTCAACTATACATCATTGCTGCAGTGGACTCTGACTCATGAACAAGATGTCGCTTCGCTTACCGAACCCGTTAGATAGAGCCACCTCGTGGGTGTCTCAGGTAGATCAATTTAAATTCATGCTGCACGGTTAATAAACGAGGTCGCTTCGCTTATTACCTACGATCGAATGAGCCGGCTGTGGCCGTCTCAGGTGGATTACCTATTAGTAATCGGTGCTCGTGAGCCACAGCTGGCTCGATTGGTGATTATGACATGCTTCGTCGTTTGATTGCCTGGTGGTGTCGATGGCTGTCTCAGCTAGATGATGAACGATGATCAGTGTTGCTTGAGACAGCCACAGCTGGCTCCCCTTGTTGACCTTCTATAAACTACTGCTGAATCCTTGAATGATCATCACGATTGAATCTTATCCTTGAAGCTCTATCGCAGTTGACTTTGTGTGTGTCTCAATACTAACTAATCACTGCTGCAGGAGTCGCCTCATGTTGAAGGGTCGCTTCGCTTACTGGTCCTGGTTGCATGGAGCCACCTCGTGGGTGTCTCAGGTAGAACTATTAACAATTAAGGCTGCAGGTAGAACTGAATGGTGTTGAGACAGCCACAGCTGGCTCCTTTCGTGATGATCCTTAGTACACTGGACGACGGCGATGACGTTGATCGTAAGGTCGTTGATCATGATGTCGTTTACCAAGAATGATGTTGATAACGAGGATTATGACAATGACTTGATGCAATGTCGCTTCGCTTACTAACCATCGTTGCACGGTTGAACATAAACAGGGTCGCTCCGCTTACCATCCTCTTTACGATTGAGCCGCCTATGGCCGTCTCGGGTTAACCTTGCTAATCCCTGCTGCAGTTTATTACCTACCTGAGACAGCCACAGCTGGCTCCTCTTGTTACTCAAGGTCGCTTCGCTCGACAACACGAATAGATTGAGCCACCTGTGGCCGTCTCAGGTTGGTTATTAGTCAGTCGCTGAGACAGCCACAGCTGGCTCCTCTGGGGGTGATTTACTAATCAATGTTGCACTTTGACGACGGTGGGGGCGATCATGATGTCGCTTCGCTTACTAACTCACTACAATGGAGCCGTCTGTGGTAGAATGTAAATCAGTGCTGCAGGTTGATATAAGCTTACTGGTGTTGAGACAGCCACAGCTGGCTCCCTTGGCAATGATACTGATGACGATAGCGCT
>KZ993882.1:0-27477 GCA_003614705.1 Blyttiomyces helicus | reverse complement strand
TCCCATGATTCATGAACAGGATGAATCCACAGTGTCTCTGGCATTGATCAATCCTCCTTGAAGTAAACTCCTGAGGATGTGATGCCAAGTGTTCACAGAACCTCTAAACCTCAGGTTGCAGGGTCGACAATAGTCGAATCCTTTTAGTCGCACAGAAATAGGAATTCTCATAACAGAAGTTACTTTTCCCATCATTCCCATCACCACTTACCATTAGCAACATCACGTTCAAACGAAACATCTTGCCAAAGAGACCTTTATTTGTTGGGTGGAGTTTGAGAATTTTTCATGATTTTTTTGTTCAAGTTCAGTTCTGACTCTCTGTAGCGGTGCTTGAAGAGGCGATTTCTTTATTGTTGCCTCGGCTGCACCCCTCCTCCCGAAGCAGCCATCCCATGTCTCCGCCCCCTCTCTTGGTCTGTTGTTGCATTATTTTCACCTCCACGACCAAGAACCAGTCCATCTGTTTTGCTTCCGATCTTCCATAGCATTTATCTCTGGGAAACTTATTGTACAAGGTCTGGTTGGTCATGTTGGGTTAGAGCTGCGCGCTACGAGCGGGAAACGTATCCGAGAAGACGAGGTAGTATGCTCGGCGAGTCCCTATTACTCTCTAACGACAAGAGAAGAAAACCAAACAAATCAGCATCAAACAAAATATATGTGGCTTTTAGTGAATAGTCCGGCATTCGACTATGGGCTTATTGGAGTGTAGCTAGGTTCAATCTCTTGAGCCTTTTGGCGAGTACCTTGTCGAGGTCAGCTAGTTCGAGACTACAGAATCCTCCGTCAGCTCTACTGGGGAGGGCAATCGAAGCAACTAAGATTTCAAAGCCAGGCTGCCGCAGACAGAGATTGTCAGACATCCTAGCGGCAACGACTTCAATAAGCTGCAGGGGGGAGCGGCGAGGGCGGTGAAGGCGGATGTGCAGAAGGAGGGGAAGGAGGGGGAGGTGGGGTAAGGCAGGGTGAGAGGGCGGAGCATTGGGGGGAAGGGGAGAGAGAGGTGGAGCTCTTGCCGCCAGAGTTCTGCACCCACGTCACCCACACCCTCACCTCCCTCACCAGACCGTCTGATCGATCCTGTGACTGTCCTTTCCGCTCCCCTCGTCTTGCCTCTCCACTTTCTCCCATCGCCCATTCATCTTCCTCCCATATGGGCCCTAGAAGTTCACAGGCGAAAAGTGTTGAAGTCTGCTGAGAGAAGGAAATGCACGGGCGGGCTGGTGGCGACGAGGGCGCCTGGGAAAGAGGAGGGGCCAACAACAGCGGACATTTAAATAGGAAAGAATATGTATGTTCTGGTAGCGAGGCCTGCTCCTTTCTCATGAGCGAGATTCCATGTGTTGCGGCCCCTCACAATCTTTCCTCCTGCGTAACCCACAGCCGAGAGAGGGAATACGCATTGAAGAAGAGGCCCAGCCACAGTCGCTTGCCAGTCAAAAACTGGCTCTCCCTGCCGCCAAAAAAAGGACAGCCACCTAGGGGAGAGAGAAGGCGGAGCAAGGAAATGAAGGGAACGTGTTCGCGAGTCTTTCCTGTCGGATGAGCGGCGTCGTCCAGTTGCGAGTGACAACAGCTCTTCTAGTGACATATAGAGTCACAAAAAATGAAAATCTACAGCACTTTTTTTTTTTTGGAAATTGTAGATTGTCCGAACAAACCCCCCACCCCCTTGTCCTCTGCGCATCATCCTTCGACAATGATATTTCGGCTGCTAAATTTTCGAATGTCTCCTTCAAGCTTCTGCAGACGAGCTTCGACGATAGCCTTTTTCTTGATTTTTGAGGGACTGTCATCGGTAACCGGCATCTTGCGGTATTCTCCCATGAGCTTCTCCCAATTGATTTGCAACCCGGCGAGTATGTCCAGTCTCTCAGTTTCGGGAAGGAGGCGATGAGACTCCCCACTGTTACCAATGACTCCATGGCACACAATGGGAGGCGGAGTCGCCGGTTCGGCCGCAGCGGCTGCAGCGCGCGGAGCGCTGTTTGGTTTACGCACGACGTGGGAAGGGACGCGGGGCTCTAGAAAGCCACGGGTGAGTGTTCCGATTACAAACTCGTTCACATTCGGCGTTAACTTTAAACGTTCCCCACCTAGAAACTTACGTGCAATAACTCTGGAGCGTGGCTTACTCCCCGCCGCGATTTGCGCCGGTCTCTTTGACATTGCGGGGGTTCCCTTGGGCTTTCCCTCAATCTCTTTGACTGCTTTTGGTTGCATAGAACGGTCCTGAACTAGGCGTGGGAGATGGGCACAGCTACCACGGGAAACATGCAGGCCCGTTGATGTCATGTGGACTGTACGGGGTGTGTCCGGCTGCGTTCCTTGGCCGAATGCGAGGGGGGATGCTATGTAATGAGATAAAATAATTGAGTACTGTTTGTTCGACGGAGCAAGGAAGAGGGGACGAAATTTCGAAATAGTGCACCTTGCATGTCTACCGGCTTCCCTCTCTTGGCCCACTCGCTCCGCACCCTTCCAGCATGCATTGATTTATACAAAGGCTCTGGCTGATTTCTTCCTGGCCCGACCATGGCGTACACCGACTCGTCATTGGGGTCGACCGGGGCACGAATCTGTTGCACTGGGACGCCATTCACTGTGACAATCGGTGCATCCGACATGGCAGAGGAGAGACAGCTGGATCGGAGATTGATATTCGAAAGTCGTGCGGAATCTTGCGCTTGCCGGCGCCAATTGGGCACAGCGGATGTCAAGCTTGGAGATGCAAGGACGCTTTGCCGCAGCTTGACCCAAAATCGCAAACTACGCGCCCTGTATTGAGCGGCCTCGGCGCGTCGGCGCGTCGGCGCGTCCCGTTGTCGCGGCATGTTGGGTCGGGCCAACACGTCCCGTGCGGAGTAGCGCCAGGACACGACCTCGCAAACACTCCCCATTCATCCGTCCACATGCGTTGCTGTCTGGCCTACACGCCGTCCAACGAAAAAGATCCCTTCCCTGATGCCGAGCGCCAAAGCCATCATCGATGAGGCCAAAAAAACTGGGGCAACCGAGCTAGACGTTGATCAGCAAGGGCTCAATAAAGTTCCTCCCGAGCTGGGTGAGTCCATGGATCGAAAGAACCGGGATATAACGCTGGACCCACGAGACTCAATCCGATCCCGGATTCCCTCCTAATTCGTCTCCGTACAAAAGTGGAGCTTGACACCCTTACAAGGCTCAATCTTTCCCATAACAGACTCTCTGGTGAGCTATTTTTCTGGTTATTTCATCTCCTCACCATTATCGTTCACCACTAATGAACTGATTCAAATATGCCACTACCCTTAACCAACGCTCAACCCAGAGCTTCCAGAAACGATATACCAACTCAAGCGGCTGGAAACTCTCACCGTCTATGGAAACAAGCTAAACCATTTGCCAAAGAACATTAATCAGATCAGAACTTTGAAGTACCTCACAGCCAGGTGTGCATATATACTTCAGCGTTTTGACCAAAGGAGCAGGAGGCCAGGATATATCATCACCTAGGCCGTGGGTGTTCGAGTAGGACTTGAGGGAAACTAAAAGGTTCATGGGCCTACAAGCAACAACTTCATCGACGAAATTCCCCAAGGATTTGGTAGCTGCGCCGCGTTGGACTTCCTGGATTTGAGCTGTAACCAGATTAAGGAGCTCACGACCAACTTTGGCTTCCTGAGTAAGTTATAAATCGCCGTGGTTGTTTCCTTTTAATAATCGCTCATCGCCTCCCTGACATCTATGTCACGTATTTACTCTTACTAATCCACTTATCTGATGGGGATTTCAGCAACTCTACGCAGCCTTCATCTCGCAGACAATCATTTGAAAGTCTTGCCGAAAGAGATAGGCAACCTTATTGCTCTCGAAGTGGTCAGTGCTACTCATAATCAGACAGTTCCTGGTGTTTAAGGTTACAGCTGCGAGCGCACTCTGGTACAACCCCCTTATCCAATGCTATCGCTTTTCGCTTCTAGCTCGTTCTCCGTGATAATCAGCTTAGTGAGCTCTTCGCTGAAATTGGTAACTTGAAGTCTCTGAACCATCTTCATTTGCAAGGAAACAAGTTAAAACGGCTCCCAAAAGAGCTTTGTAAGTGGTTGGGCCACGGCACATTTCACCAAAAGATACGTCTTACGCACCATAATGAAGCATCCCTGTTTTGACGAACTTTCCCCGCCCCTCCCACAGCTGCTACAAAGCTCGATAGCGGTGCCGCAACCCTTAAACTTGCAGGAAATCCGCTCGATTCCGTGATAGTAGATGCATTGGCAGATGGAGGCGTCCCAGGGTTATTCACCCTTTTAACATCAGATGATTACGAGTGAGAGCATATAAAATAGATCCTTGTTAAAACGTCGAGAACTACAGGATAACAAAAGCAAACAAAACAAGAATGCCAACCCGTTACCCCCCAGTAGAACCTGCACCCGGTCATACTGTATCCCAAACCGGGGGTTTTCATTTGTCATCCCGAAGAGGGGTTGACTACTCCTTCAATAGACACCTTCATCGCAAGATGGGGGGCAAAGGACCTCCCCCCAACCCAGCTCTGGTACCCATTGCCGCACCCAGTGGGAATTAGTACCGGGGATGCGGATCATGACATCACACTTGGCTGTATCAAGCCGCATGCTATGAGGAGTGGAGTACCACGCCGAACGAATTAGGCGTGGATTTTTGGGTTTTCGAAAAATGTGCCTCGCCGCTCGCCCTCAGAGAAGACCTGCCCGTAGAAGACGGAGATGTTCCTGGCGGCATTAACGTCACGCTGAACCGTGCGCCCGGATGCGAGGCAAGCGCGCACCTTCCACGAGGGAGCGTGGCGGCTGGTGCGTCCTTCCGCGTCGATGTACCGGTGACGGGCTCCGACGAGCGCTTGTTTAGGATCCCACCGGTTAGCCAGGCCTCGTGATTCCGCCTGTGAGGGGGGAGGCGAGGGCCCAGGGGGGGAGGCATTAAGCTAGAGTGGACGATTTGCTGAATCTTTCGGTACTGATAAGAATTCTCGTTCCTACCTGAGACGTGCCCCATTCATTAACAGGGTACAGGCTAATCCCCCGCGCACGAATAGCTTGTTGCAGCCCAAGGTTAAGAGAGGGCGCGGATCCGGCACTCGACGACGAGAAGTTCGCTGCGCCATATGCGACGAAAACCTATCTTATGGAAGAATCAGTGCTCAAAATCAAAACGGAGATGGTTTGTGTCATCAAAAGGGGGGATGCAATACTCGCATCTTCGGCTCTGGCTACTTCGGGGATGAACCCGCTTCACGAGCTTGGAGACCGCCTTTTGCCGAAGGTGATACGCCCGGAACCGAGTTGGCGGTGGCAATGCAGGTCATAGAAGGCATACACTTCGCGGGTGTAGCGGAAGATCACCTTGAGCCGGGCGATCGCCGCATCGTAGGTGTACGCTTGTTCGGGGAAGTTTGCCAGTAGCAGAGATATTTCGATGTAAGTAACGGCCCGCAAAACTACCACGCTGGTTTGGATGTCGGAACTTAGTCATTCACTCACTTTCTACAAGATGGATCCGGAATCTGCGCTTGAGGGCATTGAGCTTTCTCTGGGTTTGGATAAACCCGGCGTTAAAAAACAACCCCCCGGATCGGCATATCTCTTGCTCGTTTTCACCCCTCTCCCTTTCACCAGTGTGCACGAAATTCCCTTCCTCCCACCTTGACCCTCCCTGCCCCGCTCTTCTCAATCCTGACATGTGCTCTCCACTTCCTATATCCCGACTGCACACGAAAATCTTCTCAGAATTTGTGTACCAAGTACTTTCCGCCTCAGAATTCGAACGTTCAAGGCGATAAACCTGGAATCGGTGCCACCCAAAAGGCGCAAGATTTCGAATTTAGTGCGGCGAAGTCAACCTCAACCCTATCGGACTACCACGCAATTGCAACACCCTTTCGGGTGAGCATATGCGTAGAGATGATCATCTGCGCCGACCTTCGTGAGAATATTCAGATGACTCACACCGCGAAATCGGTGGCTTGTTTCTCCACACCAAATCTGTTCGACACTCTTCGACGCACTATTCTTTAGGTAGCTACTTGGGAGGCGGATCAACGCCTCGGGCCGGCGACGGTAAACCGTTAGTTCGTTGAGTAAGTGAAGTATCTTCCTCGCATTCTCTTTCGCTAATTTTATTCATCGAGGAATTGGTTCGGCGAATGCACAAAATACACATTATCTACATCTCCCCGCTCAATGCCCTAAGCTAGGTTTAATCTCCTGAGCCGTTTAGCGAGTAAATTGTCAATGTCAGCAAGTGTCGAGACTAGAGAGTCCTCCGTCGGCTCTACTCTTAACACTCTTTCCGAATCTTTGGCGAATGGTCGCACCTCGCTCCAGTCGCAAATGGTCGCAAAGTCGGAAATTCGCTCGATTTTGTCCTCGGAGCTCTTTTTTCTCCGGATGACGGGAGGTGCGGGCTTACCATATTTATTTGCGGTGCCGTTATCTTTTTAATATTTGAACGACCGTATTGTGAGTATTGCCTCTCCTTTCTCTAAGGTATCACCCGCAAACGCACGCCCTTCGCAGTTTCCTCGTTGACTTACATTTAACCCGATCGCCCGTCTTTAGTATATTCGGGAGAACAACAGGCCGGAGGGAGACTGGGGCGCTACTCCACCTCGGAATGCGGGACGGCGCTAAACAGGCGGAGGGGAGATGCTCTGCACTTCGATGACGGCGTACAGGGAGCGGGCGTGGCGCGCCGAGACCAAGGGTTGTTGAGGCTAGTCTGTCCTTACGCATTATTTGCATAAGCGCATTTGGTAAAAGGCGCTCAGGAGCGGCGGTAGGGCGGAGAGTCGAGGCGTTTCTCGCCGCCCGAGTAGATTTCGGCGAGGACAAGATATGAGATAATGGTGCCGACTCAGTCTGAGCGACGGCGTCAGACCGCAAAACTGGAGATAGCTCCGGGCCGTCTTTGGAAGTGATAGATTCTGTGCTGGTCGTAAATGGTAATGGTTGGACGAGCATAGGTAATGGCGGTTTCGGGACCAAAGCGTTCGGTCTGATCGGTACTGATGCAGGGTTTCTGAGGACTGCGGAAGAAGACACCCTTCTCAATGACAAAGAGCCCACTTCATATTGATTGCGAAGATTCGCGCAGCTTGTGCTCTCGAAGATTTCCGAATGTGGCGCAAAGGATATAGACTTTACGGCGCTTCCTGGTCGTTTTGGTCTGGCACCTTCTATCCTACCGCCCGGTTCATTAGACGGTGAGCCGTTCGTACGAATAAGGCCCGGAGTTTGGCTGGCATTCACAGGAAAGCCTTCATGTGAAGGCGATTCTTGCATTCCAGCCGCCAGCATGAATGTGCTACCCGTCCTAGGCAGATCTTCCTGTGGGGGCCCCTCCACCTTGGGAGTAAAGCCGAAGTAAGATGTCTCCTGTAACTTGGACTCCTTCTCCTCCTCATCCTCGCTGTCACGACATGTAGCCGATCCGAACTTCGTAGACGGCGATTTCGGCCCAACCCACGGTGGGCGTTTCCACTCCTCCGCCCGCTGGAACCCTAATCCCGCTAGTTCGACGGGATCGTCGATTTCCGAACATCGCGAGGTCGATCTCGACGACTTTGTCCACCCCTCCTGAGGATCTCGTCCATATGCTCGAAAGCTCGAAAATCCATCCATATCCTCCCCCTCCGCCTGCACTATATCGTCGATTGGCAAAGATAATCCGACAATATTGTCTTCCCTGCCCTCGGAAAGGGGCGGCGTTTCATGGGTGGAATAAGCCCGCGCAGAGGGCACTGTGCGTAATCGGGAGCTGCGAGGGCGAGGATCCAGTGCTGATGATGCCCGCGGCGAGGCGATGCGGGAGCTCGACGAGGTGCTATTGATAGTCAGAACGAGTATCAGATTCTGCTACATAGTTGCGTATGTGCATTGCGCTAAGACCAGGCAAACGCTGAGATCCCGCCTCTTTCTTTACCTATCGTGAATCTCGACATCCTTCCCCTTCACCACACGAACACTATGATCATCGACAACGACATACCCGCGATGGCTTCGGACTAGGAGCGAGCGGATCAGCATCCATCAATACAAATATACCGCGCGGAGCCGATAATGGGATCTCGAGCTACTCGTTGCCCACTCGTCCAAATGCAAACTTACAAGAAGCTCTCGTCTCGCCCGTGCCTGCGCTCGAACTCCAGGTGTCGGCTCCGCGCGGCGATCGCGACCGTTTCCAACCGTAAAACACATCGCTCCCCGTTTCGGACTCAGAGCCCTTGGAGTCGAGCACGAACGTGTCCTGCCATGATTGGATAGATGCACTCGCGCTGGGCTGAGGCGCCTTGGCACGAGACTCAGGAATAAAGACGGGGGCGGCAGATGGACGATTGAAGGTTTGAGCCGATGCAGTCGTTTTAATTCTTGTTGTCCCCAATGCGATGTGGTTGCGATTTTTAGTCAATAGTCCGGCAATTGAACTAGTGGAGTATTGCGCCTCTCGGTTTTGTCCAGATGTCTGGCGGCTACATGCGAGGAATGACTGCGAGGGGCGTCGATTTTCATTTTCTTCCCGAATCTTTCTTTTTTTCTCCATTATCGCTTCCTTCACTCTTCTCTCGGTACGTAATTTCTCCAGGGCAGCTTTTCGTCGCTTTTCCGTCTCTTTCGCCAGCTTCTCGGCATATCTGTGTGCTGCAGCCCTCTGCTTCTGCTGCTCATTTTGATCTTCTTCCGGTCGCTCTCGGAACTTTCGCCTGCATAGGTAAAGATCGTCGTGCGTCGTCAACGTTCAGCGATCGTCGTCAAAAATCAAAAATCCATATCTCCCCCTGTCTGTCCGGCTAACCCCCCGATCCCCGCCTTTCCCCCTCCCCTACATGAATCGCGACGGGTATATTTGCGATTCCTTGAATCGCCAGGCAGATGAAGGAAGGTTGGGTGCGAAGCAATATATAGTTCCGGTAATGGAAGGCCTGCCGGCGATTGCGTGGATCGATCTCAGGTGCAGAACGTGCAAGGCGCGGCGGCCGACGCCACAGTGGCTTTCATGCAAGTCCCGTGGCTTTTGGACTGAAGCCACAGTGGCTTCCATATGTATGGACCGACGCCACGGTGGCTTAAAAAGCGACCAGAACGTTTTGGATTCCTGCCGTCGATCTGTTGTTGCGTTCGGCAGATCAACTGACTGAGCGAAGGGCAACGGCAACCCCAAGTCGAGCCTTGTACGGTCATAAGATCATACCTGGAGCGCCGCGGGTCTTGGAGAATGATCGGGTGAATTGATAGCTGATCTCACCCACTCGTTTGATTGTCCTGCGAACATCCCTGGAGGGCTCAAAGATCCGCTTTTCTCTGGCCCGCAGAAGGGGAGGAATGCTTCAGTCAAGACCCAAAGCAGCAATTCAGAATGGGCCCTTCCCCAACCTGCGCAGGCAAGTCCAGTACCTTCCCTCCCCCCGGCACGCTAGAGAGCACTCGCGGACAGCTTACCATGACGGTTGACCCCCGAGGCGGGACGACCCACCGATGACACCTACTGAACCTTCGTCCACGCCTGACCAACAGTCAGGCCCCGAGCAACCGCAACAGCAAAGAGCGAAATCCCCGACCGCCAAATCCGGTCCGAACAGCTTCAATTTTCAGCTCCCCGCGGGCAATCCGCTCGAACCTTTGGCCGAGGACGATTCGATGGAGTTCCAGGCGATAGAGGGGGTTGCCCAGAGAAGAGATAATGGGAAGGCTCCGGCCGCCACTGGCCTATCGGACAGTCAGGATACGGTCGCTAGTCGAGTTACAAGCGCCGGTGGGTTTTTGAGTCGGTGGGCTTGGACGGATGCAGTCGGAGAAGTGTTCAAATTTAAGCTTCGCATCTCCCCTCCCGCTAACCCACAATACGGGAACCGAACAAACACACCAAAACACACAACCGCATAAACATACACGCACTCCTTCTCCCCACCAATACTACCCCACTATCGTCATAATGTAATACAGCAAGCATCCCTCAAGAAAGCGACAGTGCCCGACTTGGACGAAGCACAAGCAGCGCCAGCACGAATGTCTCCGAAATTAGCCTCCCCGATGGCGACATTACATATCCTCCCTCCGATCGAGACGGTACCGGCGAACCATGGGCCACCAACACACTCGGCCGTCAACCGACGGCGCGTTCCCGTCTTATGCGGACGTTTACGGCGCCTGACATAAGCGATGCCCGACCCCTCCCGAGCCAGCCTACTCGTCAGCTGCACCACCATCCAACGTTTTCGTTCGAAAACCGACCGACCCCGACAATATCTGGGGCCAGCACTCCACTGCACGGGTCCCCGTACGCGTCGCTGGCAGGTACCCCACTCATCGGGTCGCCGGTTGTGACCCCATATGGCGGAAATACTCCAAACGACTCGCCGCGGGGGTCGCGCAGCGGGTCCGTCGTTGAGGGAATGGCGGCCGCCCGCATCGGAGATGACGGCCCAGTCACCCCTGCGGCAGTCCGCACTGCTCGCTACGAGCCGTATCCACGAGCGTCGATGGTGCGCTCAAGGAGTGTGGGCAGCCTTGCCAACAATGCCGGGGACGGTGCAGCGTCGTCGCTGTCCCATGCGCGGTCGGCCCCGGTGCGTGCAGAGTCGTTCACGGACATACGGCATCTAGTCGTCCGGCACGAGCAAGGCGCACGTCAAGATCTCCGACAGCATTTCAGCGCCGATCTCGCGGGAGCCACAGCCGGTGAGACCTCTGCCAGTGGACTGCACGCCGGGTGGCCTCCCGGATGGCTCACACATCAGCCGCGAGGCCACATGCAGGAGATGCCTGTCCCAGCGCCACCGGTTGCCTACCCACAGACGATGCACGGGGTGGAAATGGCGGATATGCCTGTACCGGGGCCACCGGTCGCGTACCCACAAACGATGCCCGGGGCGGGGATGCCGGCGTACTCACAAACGATGCATGGGGAGAGAATGCCGGAAATGCCTGTTCCGGGACCGCCGGTTGCATACCCAGGGCCGATGCATGGGGAGGAGATGCAGTTTCAGCAGTTTCCGCAAGCAGCGGGCGAGTTTCAAGCAGACCCGAGCGGCGCGACCGGGAACCTCATGAGCGGCTATGATGTCGATCCATCATGGGGCGGGCACCCGCATGTGCAGCACGAGCTGCATGGAGCGACTGCAAACTTCCCTCAGCAGTCGCCTTACCCACACCAGGAGCCCGCACCACATACGCAACCTTACCGCTTTCCTTCGGAGTCGCAGTTCTCAGCACCGCACCAGTTCCCTCGGGGCCTGTCCCCGCCAAGATACGAACTTGGCCCACGCCCGACGCCTTTCCCGTATCCACCCCCAGAGCCCGCGGACTCCTACAACTATCCGACGCAGCAGGAGGACCAACCCATGCCCTACCAGCCGGCATCCGGGTCGCAGCCAGCGCAATTCAACCAGATGGGACAGTACGACCCCACTTTCGCAGCCCAGCCATTCACCCCGGTAGCGTTCGATACGAATCCCATATACGCTCCCTTGCCAGGGACATGGGACGCATCCGAGGCAAGGTCAACAACCGAAGGGCTGTCCGGCTCGGGGGAGCTCGATACGCCGCGTGCATCGATGTACGGCGCTCCAAGTGTGTCCTCGGGACACGAAGGCGAGGGCACCGATACCTACCGCCAGATGGCCGCACGGCGTCCCGCCTACCGCAACGCCACGGGCGCCCAACAGCCCGACTACCCACCGCCGCTTCCGCGGGAAGCTGGCGAGATGCCACGCCGCCCCGCTCCACCGCCGCTCCCGCGCCACGAAGCGGCCGAGAACCCGCGCCGCAGCTCCAGCCACGCGGCCCCGGACCCATTGGACACCCGGCGGCACTTCTCCCCTAGTCAGAGTCCGACCGATTCGCCTCCGGCGGACACGCTTCCAGATCTCCCGCCCCCCTCGCCGATGGGTTCTATCCAGCCCGAACTTACAAAAGCCCAGCGCAGAAGATTCTCCAACTACGAGGTGAAGGCATCCAGCTTCCTCAGACCAAGGCTGAAGGACGTCCCAATTAAGTCATTGTCGCAGGAGAAGCAAAATGTGCTCAATAGCATAAAAACACAGCTGAAAAAATTGAATGTGGGTTTGTCGGGGCGAGAGTAGGGAGCTGGCGGGGCGCCGAAAGTTCCTTATGAATCACGGCAGGAAGATTGAGCACCGGTCCCGAGAAACAGTATAACGGGCGTGCCCCAACCTTGCCTACCAAAAAAATCAATAACCCATGTGACCACCGCTTCCGTCCTCTAGGTCGATATGAACGACCCCGAGCTCATCCTCAAGCATAGGAATCTCTTCTCGATCTTCGGCCCAGAGTGGTTTGAAGCCGTATACCTCCTCGGTGGGGAACTAATAGATGTAAGTGATGAACAGTGGGACTATATCTACAATCGACTCCGGGATCTCGCGAGGTCACTGCCGTCGGACCGGAGCCCAGATGTGCTGTTCATCCTGAGGGAGATCATGGTAGGTGCACACGAGGATTGTTGAAGAACGCAGTCGGAGTGAGGTCGAGGGATGTTCATCACACGCAAGCCGATACAACGCCTTCCTCGGAATCGCAGGCCGAAATCAATCTTCAATCACACTACATACTCCACGTCAAGTTGACGGAGACGCGGAAGAAGCTGCTGGCGGAACGCCAGGCGAGTGGGGGCCAATCGGGGCCCACGTCGGCAGGGTCGTCGCCATCAGGATCGCACGACGAAAGCGCGGCGGGCGCCGATCCAGCCACCAGCCCCGGGCAGGGACTCGACGGCATCGTGGGCTCGTTGTCCACAGTCGGGTTCCAAACCGAGGGGGCGGGCGCAGAGATTAGCCCAGGTGCGGGCGGTCCTGCTCCGTATGGAGCTGCCGTGGGATCGTTCCCCGCGGTCGGGTACCACACCGAGGGGGCAGGCCGCGCAGGGGTGAATGTCGGTGCGGGCGGTCCGGTCGGGTACGGAGCTCGCGGAGGTGCCCCTGATGGCGGATACGGCCCTCCACCGGGGGCGGGATTCGTTGGCGCTCCCAACCTCGGCGTTCCGCCGAGCTTCGCATCGGGCGGGGGTGACGTAATCATAGGCGGGGGTGGAGGTGGATATCCCCACCCAGACGCGGGAGTGACAGGCAGAGGGGGAGGTGGATATCCCCACCCAGACGCGGGAGCGACCTACCGTGGAAACCCAGGCTCGCTCGCGGGGCCGTATGGGGGTGCTGGCCCATCCAGCTTCGGAAGGCTAGGAGGCGGGGACGGATTCAATGACGGAATTAGCGGAGGTTTCGACTATAACGGCATTGGAGGCGAATACGGACGCGGCGCTGACGGGGAGGGACCATCGCAATTTTCAGGGGGCGTGCCTGGAGCGAGGCCGGGGAGCGGATTTAGGTCAGGATGGGCAGATGACGGCGAAGGTGGCAGGACGCAGGGTGGGCAGCAAGGATATGTGTCTGGAAGCGGGGAGGGAGGGGGAGGAACGGGAGGAGGAGAGGGCCGTTGATGTATATGCCTTTTGCCTTTTGCTAGTTTTGCTACATTCTCACAATCATCGATCGCCTCGAGGACTTTTTTGGATTGGTGTTTTTTGTGACGACTATCGCACGACCTCATAGGATCCGAGGAGGCTTCATGAAAAGAGCGCATTCCTTGCCTCGAGGACATTTTTGAAAGGAGAATTGGTGTTTCTGGTGAAGACTATCGCACGACCTCAAAGAAACCGAGCATGCTGCATGATAAAAGCGCAATCGTTGCCGCGGGAACTTTTTTGAAAGGAGAATTTAGACAGACGCCGACAAGACACGATCACAATGCTCTGTCCTAGAGGCAGAACATGCATCAGTGCACATCGTTTTCAGCAGCGCTGCAAGCGAGACCAAAAACAGAACTGAACGGAAGGGGGGGAGGAGGGGGCTTCTAGCAGATAGAACTGAATCTCTCATGGCGCGTCGCGGCCTCGCATTTTCTAGCGTTAAGATAATGGACTGACGGATGTCCACTTGTTAAAAAAAGGGGGATGGGTTAGACGGTCAAAATTAGTGTCAGGAGAATTGCGGGAGGCGGGTGGGAGGCACTTACAGCATGCGCATGTTTCAAGATTTTCAAGGTTGTTGTAGAGAGTGAGGGCAAAGGAGAGGGGGGGGGGTGGGAGTAATCCAGAGAGCATCGATCAGAGTTCACGAATAGAGTGGATGCTCTCACCCAAAACCCTGCCCCCCGCCACCACTCATCCTCCTGAACAGCCAGCAACACACCTAATCAACGATCTCACCGGCCTCCCTCCGTTTCACGATTCTACTCCCAGAAACCGTGTACCCCGCCGGAAACATGTCGCTGATGGATAACATGTACTCGCTGCAGAAGCATCGCAGGTCGGACATCGCGCGGCCGCGAACTTAGACCGGGCGAATAATGCAGGCCTCATTGTTGTGGTGGTAGCAACGATCTCAGCAGAGGCAGCCGTCGCGGGGATGGTGAGTGTGGCGGTTGGTTGCTGCTCGGGGGTGATTTCCGTAGGTGGAGACTGCGTCCCGGAAGCCGGAAGCGTCGTGGGTTCGAGCGACGTTGATTCGAAGGCGACCGCGGCCGTGGACACGGCTGGCAGCGCATCGAAAAATTCGGATGGCACTTCCAGTGCTCTAGACGAGAGCGTCGCGGTCTCGGACAACATCGATCCGGAGGCGAGCGCAGTCGTCGATTCAACAGGTGGCGCATCGAAAAATTCGGAGGGCACTTGCAAGGCTCTAGACGAGAGCGTCGCGGTCTCGGACAACATCGACCCGGAGGCGAGCGCAGTCGTCGATTCAACAGGTGGCGCATCGAAAAATTCGGAGGGCACTTGCAGTGCTTCTGACGTCGTGGATGGGAAGAAGTCGGAGAAACCAGCGATCGTGGTGGCTTCAGTCACGGCGGTCAAAGAAGCGGTGCTTGGCTGGGCAATCGGAGTTGGGGGGTCTTCGGTGGAGGCAGTAGACGATGCCACATCGATCGCGGTCGAGGGTGCATCTGTCGCTGAACTGCTCACCGCGGTGCGTTCTTGAGTGAGAATGGGTAGGGAGAGCTCGGTGAAAGGGGCGGTAGTTTCGATCACTGGCGTGAGCGCTTGAGTGGAGCCAGTGGAGAATACCACACCGATCGCGGTCGTCGATGCACCCGTCGCGGACCCGATGACCGCTGTGGGCTCTCCCGTGACTTCAGAAGGCAATGGTTGGAAGAACTCGGTGAAAACAGCGATAGTGGCGGACTCAGCCACGGTGGTCAGAGGGGCGGTGGTCGCCTCGACAGCTAGTGACGTGACTGCCCCGCTCGAGGCAGTAGACAATGCCCCGCCGATCGAGGTCGTCGAGGCACTGGTCGCGGGCTCGACCGCAGCGGTGGGTTCTTGCGTGACTTCCGAAGACGTGGGTTGGAAGAATTCGGTAGTCACAGCGACCGTGGCGGGCACGGTCACGGCCGCCAGAGCGGCGGTGCTCGACTTAACAATCCCTGGTGTGAGCACTTCGGTGGTAGACATTACCGCCCCGATCGCGGTCGTTGGTGCAACTGACCCCGAGCCGGTCACCGCCGTGTGTTCTTCCGTGACTTGAGAGGGCATAGGTGGGAAGAACTCGGTGAACGCGGGGGCAGTGGTGGGCTCCGTTGCGGCGGACTTGGTGGTGGTACTAGACTCGGCAGTGCCAACAGGAGTGAGTACTGCGCTGGAGGTAGTAGATGACTCCACGCCGACCGCGGCTGTCGCTGCACCTGTCGCCGGACCGTTCACCGCGGTGGATTGCGTGAATTCAGAAGGGATTGGCGGGAAGAACTCGGTGAAGACGGTGATAGTGGCAGACTCAGTCACGGTGGTTACAGGGGCCGCGCTCGACTCGGCAATCAGTGATGTGACTGCACTGCTTGAGGCAGTAGACAACGTCCCACCGATCGCGGTCGTCGATGCACCTATCGGGGTCGTCGTTGCACCCGTGGCCGAACCGAAGACCGCGGTGGATCCTTCCGGAAATGCAGATGGCACGGGCGGGAAGAACTCGGTGAACACAGCCATGGTGGCTGACTCAGTCACACTGGTCACAGGAGCCGAGCTCGACTCGACAATCACTGAAGGGACTGTGGAGGCAGTAAGGGATGTCCCAACGATCGCGGTCGTGACCGAACCGACGACCGCGGTTGGTCCTACCGTAACCCCAGACGGCACGGACTGGGAGAACTCGGTGAAGACGGCGATAGTGGCGGACTCAGTCGCGGCGGTCACAGGGGCCGAGCTCGACTCGACAATCAGTGATGTGACTTCACTGCTGGAGGCAGAAGGCAACGCCCCGCCGATCGCGGTCGCAATCAGTGACGCGACTGCTCCACTGGAGGTAATAGAAAATGCCTCACCGGTCGCGGACGTCGAGTCGACCGTTGCGGTGGGTCCTTGCGTGACTTCCGACGACGTGGGTTGGAAGAATTCGGTAACAACAATAGCCGTCGCGGGCTCGGTCACGGTGTCCACAGGGGCGGTGCTCGACGTGGCGATCGGCGATGTGAGCAATTTGGTGGAGGGCGAAGACAATGTGACACCGATCGCGGTCGTCGATGCACCTGTTGCTGAAGCGGCCACCGCGGCGGGTTCTTCTTCCGTGGACGTGGGTTGGAAGAATTCGGTGACCACGGCGGCAGTGGCGGGCTCAGTCTCTGCAACGAGAGGAGCGGTGCTCGACGTGGCAATTCGCGGTGGGAGCTCTTTTTTTGAGGCAGTAGACAACGCCACGCCCATTGGAGTCGTCGATGCAACGGCCGCCGACTCGTTCACTCTGGCGAGTTCTTTCGTGGACGTGGGTTGGAAGACTTCAGTGACCGCTGTGACCGTGACGGGCTCGGTCACAGCTGCCAGAGGGGCTGTGCTCGATGTGGCAATCGGCGATGTAAGGACTTCAGTAAAAGGAGCAGACAACGCCACATCGACCTCAGTAATCTGTGTACCTGTTGACGACGCAATCACCGCGGTGGGTTCTTCCGTAGACGTGGGCTGGAAGAATTCGGTCATCCCGACGATGGCTACGGACTCGGTCACGGCGGTAAGAAGCGTTGGGCTCGACTCGGTAATCGGTGTGAGTGCCTCGGTGGTGGAGGATGTTGTAACGGGCTCTCTTGGCGTGGAAGGTAAAGAAGTTGGGGGGAATGTGGCGGTAACACCGACCGCGCCTGTGGTCAGCTCGACCGCGGCTGTGTGCAGGGCCGTGATGGACTCGAATATCGTTGTGGGGGGTTCTGTCGTAAAAGTTGGGGCGTTGGTGGCAGAGGGAGTCGCGATAGATGTGACTGATGCGATCGTGGACGACCCAGCTGTGGCTGACAGAGGCATGGTTGTTGAATCGGAGACGACCGTTTCTGAGAAAGTACCAAAGAGTGCCGATCGTTCGGTAGAAATGACAGCGGTGGGGGTTGGCGCGAGCTTCTCGGTAATAGAGAAGTGAGCGATGCTGACTGCGGCAGTCGTTGTAATCGCTATGGCCATAGTGGTGGCTGAGGGCACCGTGCCAGTCGCCGACTCAAAGATTGTCGAAACTTCGATGCCGGCCGCGGTGGTTGTTATCATTTCTGTCGCAGTGAGTTCAGAAGGGGCCGTGACCTCTGCCGGGAGCGAAGAAGGCGCCTCGAGAGAAGCGACCGACATTGCGATCTCCGACGCGCTCGCCGAAAATGCGGGCACACGGGAGCAGACGGATTCGGAACTGCTCCATTCGGAGCCGGAGAGGCATTTGCAGCGCTTCTTCTTCGCGTTCCAATAGGAGTTCGGGCCGCACGTTGGAGATGTGTTGTTTGCTTTTGCATGAGGGGGTTGCCCGGTATTGGATTCGGGTGAGTCGGGAGAGTTCATGCGGGGGATTCGTTGCTGCCAAATCGCCAATATCCGCGACCAACTCGTCCCATCACGTCTTTATTGAATGCTCACCTTCACAAGAAACACCCGGAGCAACAAAGTATTCCCCCACATCAGTCCCTGCTCCACGCCTGATTCGCGGATTCAAGCCCTGCGTGATGAGCGACCGCAAAACCGATTAGGTCAGCAGCGCAAGAAGCAAACATCTCCGTCCTTCACATTATCTCGTCATGGCATCCACCCCCACCCCCGCCTGAATCTCCAGCGCATCAACGAACTCAGCACACACACCCCACACTTCCCGCACCTGATTCCCCTTGCAAGCGCATTTCCACTTTCCACCGACCGAAACGCACGTAGCCCCCGTCCCGCATCCCGGCTTTCTGCATTTTTTGTCGTTGGCCCACGGTGCAGGTTGGCGTCGCTCGAGCCCGGGGAGCGAGTGGCTGGCGTGACGGAAGTCGAGGGGGGCAGGGAGGGATTCGGCTATTTGAAAGCATACTGGAAGGCGGGGTGCGATGGGTCGGGGAGGAGGTGATTTTATTCATTTTAATGGTAAAGTCTGCAAATGGAATCCTCAACGACCGCGTTGGAGGTTTTATGGGGGGCCCACGAACCCCCTTTCGCAAGCTCCAACCCCAATCATTCCTGCCTGCACATTCCGATCATCGAAATACTCACGCAACGCTGTCACCAGGAGGGATATGATATCGGATGGCCTGTGGCGGTCGGAGGTTGTCAACACACACACACACCGGGAGGGAGACGCGTTGAAATCCTCTTCCGCGTGAACCCCCATAACACACTCGATGAATATCTTCATCCTTGGACCGGTCTTCCGTATCTCCCGGCCATTCTCCAACTTCTTACCTTGGCATATTCGGGTTTGCGTGATCTTTGGTGGGAAGGGGTTGCAGGAGGGATGTGCCAACCGAAGAAGACGAGGCGGCGGGAAGATTTTCGCCCACAGGCTGTCAGGCAGACGCGTTTTTTTCGCGTTTTCGAGCCTGAACAGTCCGAACCTGTCCGAACGCGAACCGGCCGTGGCCTTTCGCCTTTCGCGGCTCTTAACGAAGGCGTGCCACGCCCAACAGTTACTTCCTGGCACAGCTACGAGTTTTGTTGTTCTTCCAGGGGTTGCTCTCTCTGTTAAAAAAAAGCGTGAAACGGCCACATGTTGCTACACATAATTACAGGAGGTTCATAGGTAAACACGATGAAGGCGCCCAGGACCAAAGCACATGTCCCAAGATCTATGATGATCGTCCCCACCCTCCGACAATTTGGACCCCCGATCCCGTCGAGCCCGACGAGCCCGAGCCACCGGGCGGCGCAGGCGGCCGGGGCTGCGGACGAACAAGTCCACGGCCAATACCGCGCCCACGGGGTGCGCCCGCTACTGGGGTACCAAGCGGCGCTGGGCGGAAGGGGCCCGGACCGGCTCGTCCAATACCTGCCGTCGGTCGAGGGGCAGCTAGGGTGCCGATCGGAGCTGGGCGCAGAGCTGGGGATCCGATCGGAGCCGGGCGCACGGCCGGAGTTCCGATGGGAGCGGGGCGCACAGCCGGGGTTCCGATCGGAGCCGGATGCGAGTGGACCGAGGGGGGGCCCCTGTGGGCGATCGGGACAGTCGGTGCGGCGGCGGCGGCGGGGCGCTCCGGGGCGTAGGATGGCGCAGGCCGCGGTTGGTGTCGAGCGTAAGGGATTGCTGGGCCGACGGGATACGGTGCCGGTGCGCCGGCGATAGGTCGAGCCCGGATGTCGGAGGATATAGCGCTACCTTGCAAGGACGCGGGAGTATCGGGTATCGAGGATTCGGCCGCCACGACAGGTCGGGCCCGGGGTTCGGAAGACTTCGTCCTGCTAGACACGGACGCAGGAGTGTCGAGGCTGGAGGATGCGGCCGTCGCGACAGGTTTGGACCGAGTGTCGGGGGATTTGCCCTTTACTTGCAAGGGAGCGGGGGTAGCGAGGGTGGAAGATTCCGCCGCCGTTTTGCCAGCCTGCTTGCTGGCGGGAGGCTCGACTCGCGCAGCGGGAGGCTCATCTCGTGCAGCGGTAGACTCGGAGCGCGCAGCGGGAGACTCGGCTCGCGCGGCGGTCGTGATTGGGGTTAATACCGGCGCTGGCGACGAGCTTACGGGTAGTGCCGCCGAACCCACAGTTGCGCTGCGCGCAGCATTTTGAGCCGATGCGGCTGAGAGCGGGGCCTTCTGCGGCGGCTGGGGGCTGGGGACGAGAGTAGCCGTCGACGCTGCTGGCAACATTACCGCAACCTTCTCCGAGCTCGACGGTGCAGACGGCTTTACAATTGCGGACGTAATCGATGACGTTGACCCCTTAACCTCGGCGGCGTGTGCGGTAGGCGCTGCAGTGGGTGAGACGACTCGAGCTTCGGCCGCAACTACATTCGGCTGCGGAGCGACAGCTCGAACAGTCTTGTGCTCTTCCTTTGACGATGAGGGCGTCGAAGCCGTGCTAACGAGAGCGGGAATCGTTTCTGCAACCGCCGGTACCTCGATCTTAGCCGCAACGACGACCGTCGCGTCCTGCTTAACCGGCACGGAGGCGGGCGCCTTACCCGTTTCCAGGGTAATCGGTTCCTTCACGGATTCGGTCTGTTTGCCCTTCTCTGCAGCCCCGGCCTTCTTCATCTCGGAGCTGTCATCGGCCGCCTTGCTCACGAGCCCGGCCTCGTCCCCTGCGCTGGTCGAAGAGGATGCCTGGGCAGGCTCGGGTTCGACGACGGCAGGTGCCTTCCCCTTGGTATTTGCCGTCTTCTGAGGGGTGACGGTTGTCACGACTGGCGGCGGGGAGTGAACGATGCCGTCGAGCTTATCAGCGAGGATACGCCAATAAAACCTCTTCTGCGCGAGCTTCGACGCCTTACGCGACGGGGCGGCTGGAAAGGCGGGGGCCGGGGTACGAACAGGAGCGGATGCGGCCGGGGGGGGCACCTCGGCAGGAGCAGCACGCTTTGCGGCTTTTGCCGGAGCGACTTCGGACGTGGTTCGCGAGGGGGGAGGGCTCGACCGCTCTACCGCGGAAGGGGCAGGGCGCGGGAGGGAGGCGCTAGGCCGCTCTGGCTGAGCGGGAGGGGACGGTCGAGAGGGAGCGGTAGGCTTCGAGGGTTCAGGCTTGGATTGGGGTGGAATGACTGATTCATCGGGGACGAGGCTGCTTGACGATGATGACAGTAAGGGTTTGCTTGCGGAAGAGGAAGAGCTTCGACCCGCCTAGTGTATAGCGAGAGGAGAGGGGCGACATTAATTTCGTGCTTCGTTTCGTGCTCTCCCGCCGTTCCCAAGCCGGCGCCGACCCGGCCCCTTTCCCGTACGGCACGTACATTGCCTCCTCCTGGGACAGCCAGCTCAGCTAACTCCAACTGCAGCTTCAGGCCCTCGATTTCCGAGTCTTTCTCGTCCCGCTCCTGCAAGGCGCGCTTCTTATCGGCAAGGGCCTTAGTCAACTGTTTTTTTTCCGCGGCCCGCTCCTCTTCCATTCTGGCCATCTTTGAAGCCATCGCGGTCCGGTCGCCCTCGAGGGTCTGGACGCGGTTGATGAACTCGTTCGCGATTTCGCACTAATTAAGTTTCAGGTTAAGAGAAAAGCTTGTGAGATTTAGAGGGTCGTTGGAGGACCAGGACGGGAGCAGGGTCACGAGCCGGGGTGTAGCGATTCTGACGGGCGATCGACATACAGCTTCGACATAGGCCTTCTCGACGATGTGGTCAGTATGAGAAGTGTCCTGAGCGGCCAGGTACTGGTCGAGCAGAGCCAGCTGAAAGCGAGCGGTTGCCGGGGGCATATTCTTTTTTGATTCGCCGATGCGAAAGCTGCCCGAGTTCGGCAAGCCCGTTCCGGACATGTTTGCGGGCGGTCAGTGTTGGAAGCAGGTCAGTTCTTTTCCAGACGACTGGGCTCAACGAGAAGGGTCAGCAGCAGCAGGGTTGAGGGTTTTGAAGCGGCGAAGGAGATGAACTCAAGATCAGAACTGGAACTCGGGAGTGTGGATCAACCACACCAAGGTTTGACGACCCCAACGACGGACGTGCGATTTCCCAGCGCAAACGACGAGACAACATGTTACCATGGTACGCAGCAAAGAAGCATGCACAGCCGTGGTTGACGTATTGCAGTCGACCGTGGTACGTCAGAGTTGTCTCAGAGTGGCGGAGTCTCCGAGTCTCCAGCTCGTGAGAGTCCCAGAGAGTCTCGGAGAGAGAGGCTTGATGCGGAGAAACCCGTCCCGATGAGTCTTCTCCGATTTTCCGGCTGAGGCCTCTCTGCGGGAAACTCTGATCTGCCGGCGTCCACCTCCAGGACTGGCTCCCACCGGGAGAACTCGTGAGCTGAGAGTAGACAAGTCTAATGTTATGACGTCGTCGATAAACAACGCAGCGAACAAACCCCTCCGCAATTTACTCGACAAGCTCATCGAACAGCTCAACGACAAGCTCATTGTCCTGCGACTCCGACTCTGATAATTGCTTCCGAGTCAACACTGCAGAGTCGCTTCGAGCTTCAACTATCTCAACCACGCCTGCATCAACAGCAGTAGTTACTCACACAATGTTTGCAAGGTGCGCTGCTGCTGAGGGTCGGGCCGTGTGAGGACATCCGTCAGACCGCTCCACACTCGGCTCCACACACACACAGGACTGCCTGACTGACTGCACTGCGTCCCCTGGACCCAATTCACTCTCCCACTCCTCTTCGTTGAACAAAGCTCTCGCAGCACAACCGACTCGGACTCCCCAGAGCCTCCCGAGAACTCAATAAACAACAACACCGACAGGAGAAAGTCCCCAGGTGAATAAAGAGTCGGTGCGGGGGCTGCTGTTTCCCGCCTCGGCGTCCCTTGTCACCTTTGCCTGCAGGGTGTTCATGTCAACCGGCGTGCCGGGACCGCTTTCACTGCATGGGGACCTGCGCCCTTCCACGTTGGGTTGTACGCAGGTCGGACATTTGGTTGAACTTGCCATGTTGACAAACTGTTCCGGGCATCTTAGCTCTTCAAAGAAGCGCTAGTGCTGATCATCTGTCCATCCCACGCTATTACGGCCTTTATTCTGAGACGGGTGCGTACTTCGAAGTAGATGATCCTTGGCATAGCGACCGCGTCGGAGTTTGGGCGTCAAACTAACATCTCCGGTTTCTCTTTTCAAATTAACGTAAAGGCTTTGATATAATGGGTCTCCTGGTATGTCAATGGGCTCCCTATAATTAATAGTTCGTCAGTCTCATACGAAATATTAACTTTTTATCTTGTAGGCTCGCGTGATTACTCGTCCTCGTCCGGCGATCGACCTTGGCCCTATCGATTTCAGCTCCAGCTTCATTGTCGTAGATGCTAAGAAGTTTGATATGCCGATTGTTTACGCAAGCAACACTTTCGAGAACTTGACCGGCTATTCTGCTCGCGAGATTATTGGGAAGAATTGCAGGTTTCTTCAATGTGAGCGATAAAAAGGGGTGGTGGTGGGGGGGGGGGGGGGGACGAGGGAAGCCAAGGGCGTCGAATGGCTCCTCGCGGCACCGACAGAGCTTTGGTGGCTAACTTATTATTATATTCCAGCACCGGATGGTCTAGTTCAGAAGGGAGCTGTGCGGTCCCACGTCGACAACAACGTCGTGTATCAGCTTAAGACTTGCGTCGATCGGCGGGAGGAGTGTCAGTATATTAACATAAACTATCGCAAAGGTCAGCGTCCGTCCATTTGTCTGTCCCCGAGATCGTTTCGACCTCCTCTAGTTCTAATTGCTATCTTGCTTTTACAAAATAGGCGGAGCTCCGTTCGTCAATCTGATCACCATTATCCCCCTTGCCGACGAAAATGGGTCTCCGGAATACTTTGTCGGGTTTCAGGTAAAGTCCTAGTAGGGGCGCTTTTAATATATGCGCGCTTCTCTAGAAGATCTTCGCCGCTTATTTACCGAAGCTACATCCTAGGTCGATCTGATGCAACAGTCGGGAGCGATTCTACGTCGCTTGGAGGATAATCACTACGTGATCGATATGGAGCAGAAGCCTACTATTCCTGTCTCTCCAAGGCTCCTGGATTCCGCGTCCCCTACGAGTGACGACCTCTCGGACGATCAGGCGTCGCGCCTATCTGCCACGCCGCCTCCGCCTTCGCCGTCGGAGTGGGCCTTCCCCGCCGATGAGTTTCGGGATTGTGAGGCGCTCGAAACCTTCGTGAGCCCGAAGGCCCCGGAGAATGACGTGGAACCGCCGTTCGCCACAACTCCGGAATTGTCGTCCATCGTTTCCCTGGATGATATCTCCTCCCGCCCGTCCACGGACTCCGACGATGCCGACCCCTCCTGGCACTGCAGCCTCGTCAACGACTGTCCCGATGTCGTCCATATCCTCTCTTCCCGTGGCATCATCCTCTTTGCGTCCCCTCACTCGTGTCGCGACGTTTTCGAGTATGAAGCGGGTGAAGTCATCGGCCGGAATATATCGAAGTTCTGCCATCCGGGGGATCTGATCTCGCTAATGCGCGAGCTTAAGTGCTGCGGCGTTGACGAGAGCATCTCTGCCGCTTATCGCTTCCGTCGCAAGCATTCGGGCTATGCTTGGATCGAGGTAACGGGCCACAAGTACGAGATGAAGAACAGGAAGAGGACAAAGTGCTTCATCCTCTCGGCCCGCGAGCGCGTTCCGGGCGAGCTTACGCAGGGGCAGATCCTCGGGCCTATGCTGTCGATTCCCACCGCGCAAGACCCGCACGAGCTCTGGGGGAAAATCACGCGCGAAGGCTTCTTCCTCTACATCAGCCCGACCTCGAGCTCGATCTTTGGGGTCTCGAACGAAGAACTCTACGGGAGATCTCTTCTCGACTTCATCTACGAAGGAGACCGTCATCTCGTGCTTGGCCGCCTCGATAAACTCGTCCGAACCGTAACCTCTGCTTGTCAGTCTCCCGTGACACCCGAGTCGGACTCCTCCCACTCCGAGGACGAGGACGACTTCCCCTCGGACCCTAGCGGCGAAGAACTCAATGTCTCGATCGAGGCGAACGACCGATACGTCCCGGCCGTTATCTCCCTTCACCCCTCGGGCACCCTCCGTCTCCCGAATGCCACGGCATACGCGACTCGCCCGATCGCGCGCCCCCCCCTGTCCTTGTTCGTTCGCATCTCCCTTATTATGAAGCACTCATCTCGTGGCACCTTAAGCTCTCCCCTTGCTACGACCCTTCGCTTGGAGGACGACATCTTCGCACCGTGTAGCCTCGAAAACTCGACGAGCTTGGGTTACGAGCTGAACAGATTAAAGATAGCGAATCGGAGGCTGCAGGAAGAACTCGGATTTGAGTCGAGGAAGAAGGTACGTTGTATTTAGTGTTCCGGTGACCCTTATCTATCTATACTCGCGTTCGCCCTCCGCTCTAACTGTCGATTCTCCATAGGTGAAGCGTGACTCGGCAGACCTCGGTCATCCCGTCTCGCCTGTTTCACTCTGAATCGCTAGTTATCCGGTCGGCTAGCAACCCCCCGAAATACCCAGATCCTATCACTCTTTCCGGCCTTCAGTCCGCACTTGCTCGTCCGGCCCTCATCACCCATATACCCTTCATTGACGACTTCGGTCTTTACAGGACCAGTTTCTGCACCCCTTCCTCTGTCTCTCTCCCTGCATTCCACCCTGTCCCACCCTTACCATCCCCTCCCTCCCTTCCAGCGTGGTAGTTGAGTTTTATTTGCCTTTCTTAACCATCTGCTTTGCGCGATAGCGTGTTCCTGTGCAGTGTCTGTCCATTATTTTCGCTTTGTTCTTTGAAGGGGGTTTTCACCCTGAGTTTTGGGGGTTTTGGGAAAAGGAAGGAACGAAGAAGTAGGCTTATCTTCAGAAATGGGGGAGTTCTCCAGGTTCGGTCCGGTCTGGCTGAAAACAGTTTCTCGTGAGGTGACCACTACAAAACCAAGGTCCGATCTGGTTGTGCGGCACCCTGAAAGAAGCGGGACCGAGAGAGGAGAGTCCGCTTGTCCGAACTCGTCGCCGCCTTCCCCAACCCCGCCTTCCTCCAACCGATTCGATCGAAATGAACATGATGCCAACAATGCCTCCTCCGGGGACCGTGCGCCCACCGCCCCCCGGCACCCCCTCCCCAATCTCCGTCCCGCGCCTCGCAAACCGCCGCCAGACAATCTCCATCCCCGCCGACCACGTCTTCACCGTCCCCATAAAGCGCATCGTCGACGACGCGTCCCTCGACCTCTGGCTGCATTCCGAGGCCTTTGCGCGCCTGATCGAGTTCATGCAGACCCTCAACGATGCCGTGCGCGGCGTGCGGAACACCGCGGGCGGGGAGGTGTCCGAGGTGTGTTTTGGGGGTGGAGGGCTGACAAGAGACTCAGCTTCGTTCTTTCTTTCCTTCTAGCAATGTGAATGCTGAAGCGTCCTTGTTTTTGTGCTTTTCTTTTTGTGTCCAGACGGTGCAAAAGACTCTCGACGTCCTGCAGATCCTCGATGGCTGGATCGACGAAATCCCCCCGCTTGAATCTCCTCAGCGGTTTGGAAACAAGGCTTTTCGGCTGTGGGTTCAGCGGCTCGAAGAGGTGCAGTGAGTGGATGCCCGAGGGAGCGTATCATCGACCGAGGGGCACCATTTTTATATGAGTCTGACACTCGCCCGTCATTCTCCCGCTCACACCCCAGTCCTCCGAATCCCTCATGACGTCCCTCGTCCCCTCGTCCCGCGCGTCCGCAATTCCCGAGCTCGCGGGGTACTTTGCAGGCGCGTTCGGGAACGGCACCCGCATCGACTATGGGAGCGGGCACGAACTGTCGTTCCTTGCGTGGATGTGCTGCATGGATCTAATCGACGCCTTTGGGCCGGCGGATCATTGCGTGCTGCTCACGCGCGTTTTTGCTCGGTGCGTTGGTTTGCTCTGAGGAGGGGGGGGGGGGGGGGGGGGGGGGGAATCCAGTAGGCAGACCGTTTCCCCCCTGAAATGCAAACCTGAACCCGGCAATGCGCACGTTATTTTCCCGCCGTGCCCCCTCCCCTCCCTGCCGAAGGTGAAAAACGGCCCTTTCCACGAGCACTCCCCAATGCTATACGACATTTCAGGCGTCGCGCAATGGGCGAAAGTCAACACAGGGATGCTCAAGATGTACGTGGCAGAGGTGCTCCGCAAGTTACCCGTAGTGCAGCACCTGCCATTCGGGAGCCTGCTGCCGTTCGAGGAGGCTCATGAGATGGGACCCGACGCTGGTGATTCGACCGTTCAGGGGTAAATGATATTTGATTTGCGATCGTGCGGGGGGTTCGCATAATGCAAGTAACTTTTTTAGAGCCGGTTCGGCGTGGCGAAATGGTGGTGGGCGGGGAAAATATCTTGCGATCTCATGCAGGGGATCGACCAGCGTCCCTTGGGCAGAACCGAGTGAAAATCGGAGGGGGGGGGCAGGGACAACATCCCTCCCGTGACGGGGATCCGGGCCGACATGCCGCCGTGGACGTCCAGGTGGTGCCGCACCAGGTACTGAAGGCGGGGTATGCCCGCGTCTACTGTAAGCGGGGTAAAAATGTCGGCCGTTCACCTGAGGCATGAAGAGGGTGGGGGGGGGGGGGGGGGGAAATTTATAAAATAAAAAAAAAAAAAATAAAAAAATAAAAAAAAAAAAAA
>KZ993881.1:0-27828 GCA_003614705.1 Blyttiomyces helicus | reverse complement strand
GATCCAAATCCAACAAATGAAAATGTTCCAGAAACCTCTTGACAAGGAGGACAGCTCAGCGAGACTCTGGATCATGACATTGTGCCTCAGTTTTCTCTACTTGTATTTTGCGACAACGAGAATGATTTGAAAAAATATCAAGAAATCGGTTGTGTCAAAGTTTTCAATCTTGAAAATGACGCAAACAATAGCTTTTAATTTGATTCCAAAACTGACTTGCAAAAGAAAATGATCGAAGAAAAATGGGTCCCACCATTCATGCTGATTTAGCTTGAATCGTCTAATACTCGATCAGAGTATTCTAGAGAACTTTTGTTTTCTGCAGGATGTAGTAATTGATGCCAGCTTACGCTGTTGTTATTTGGATTGATGTACGTAAATGAATCGTGAAAACGATATTATTCACATTCAATACATTTGAACATTCAACACTCATCAGATTCCAACATTCCTTCATTCCAACATTCCAACATTCCAAAATTGCAGCATTGATCAAATTCTTTGAACATTCAAGATCTTCAACATTCAACAACTTCAACAAAAACTTTATCGATAAACTATTTATCTTTCTCTACTCTTTCTTGCGAATCAATATCTTCAACAAAAACTTTATCAATAAACTATTTATCTTTCTCCACTTCAACACCAATCATCGCGCTGTCCCGCCCTCGCCAATCCTCGCTTGCCGTCACCCGTGCGAATCATACCCCAAAAGAAACTGATGAGTTCCCATTTGGTGCTATGGGTGAGGTTGTCGTTGAGGAGGTTTTAGCGGATGGTTGGGCGACGGGGCGGCTTGTGAAGGATGGGACAGTTGGGTTGTTTCTGTATGCTGCGGTGGCGCGTTCGGGTTGAAGCGCCAAGCTGCCGTGGACTGGGGAAGAGTGGTCTGTTGCGTAAAGTGTGGCGTACGTGCACCCTCCTTCCCAGATGTTCTGTGCGCCTTCCCAACACAACAACTGCTAGCCTAACCTGTTCCAAATACACAGAATAACCCATTTTGTCTCGGCCTGCTTGTCCTAAGGGATAAAGCCCCACGAAGGATTCCTGCATGCTTCTTACGGCTCCCAGCACAAGCGATATGGCACAAGTCAACAGCTCTTGGGTCTCCTCCTAGCCTCCAACTTCACTGTTCTTCTAACTGGTGAGAACACTTTCGACCTCGGAGCACCCTTCGGAGCAGGCTTGACCTATGAGCAATGGAGCCGATCTGCCCGAGCCAGTCGCCGACAGAAGGCTCAATAGACAACGGCTGCCTGTATACTTATTTTGTAAGTGGCCCCGTCATGTTGGGTTTGACGGCGACTTGGAAAGGGGAGATTGGGGGTACGCACATCCAGGAGATGAGGAGACGGGACGCGAGGAAGGGGATGCTCTTGAGTGGGGTGTCAGTTTCAACCATATTTGACTATTGCTTTCCACATCGCCTGCAGATACATGCAATGGAAGCAGGCACCGACATCTTCTGCAGAACCTGCTTGCTGATAATGCTCCAACTGAGCCCTTCTGGAACAATCTACATCCGCTCCACCAATCGAACAATTCTCAACGCAATGATAGGCATCAAGTCCATGACGGTATCTAACGTGATCCTCACCACCACGACCTGCCAGGTACTCTGCGAGTTGCTCCCTCCCACAACTTGCTTGTTTGGGGTATGGAACGACGTCCACGTTTCGATGATGTGCAACTTAATTCAGGTGTCGTCTGATACATCTCAAAATGACATCAAGTATATCTCGACTTTGTTTCCACCTGGCCTTGGCCAACTGCAAGCATCCGGACCCTCCTCGCGAAATCCGCTGTCTACCTCTCCTTCTTACACCCAGATGTGTCTCCGTCGGGTAATGGCCCTGCCTCCTCCACTGCACAATTGATGACCCCCCCACCACTGTTACTTCCCTCTCCTCATTGTCATCCTCGACTGCGATAGCCACACCCTCAACAACCTTATCGTCCTCATCATCCCTGACCTCGACATCAACCCACTTCACTACCTCATCCTCATCGTCATCATTGATGGTCGTGGTTGCTGTTGCCGTAACCTGAGAAATCCTTGCTGCTTTGATTGCAGTTTATCTCCTCATGCGCTACTGCAGGAGCAAGTCCGTCCCCGCCTCCTCGCACCTAGCAGACACCCTCCACGCTTCCCGCCCCACCTCTGAGCCTGTATATATCCCCGCCGTTGACACGATCATGATCCCTCCCGATTACGCCTCTGTCCCAGGCATCAACCCCGATCCCACTGTTTTCACCACCGACCATCGCCCTCTCCCTCATGAGAATGCGCCGGCCCCGGCTGACAAGGCGGCCGTAAGTAAGACCGTACTGGTCACTGTTGCCGTTGCTCTTGCGACTCAAACCACGAAACAGGCTGACAACACAGGCTGTGTTGGGCATGAGGTCGTTGGCGAGGAGGTCCTGGCCAATGGGTGGGCGAAGGGGCAGCTTGTGAAGGATGGGTGGGTTGGGGTCCTTCCTTACACTGTTGTGGTTCACTTGCCTTGTCAGGCAGTTGCTGTGTGTGGTATTCTGGGTTGCCTGGAGAGGTCCTGCCTGACGTGTGTTTCCTTCCACGGGATATATAAGAGAGCCATCTTTTTATCTGTAGTCCATTTCTCTGTTGCGCTGTTTCTGCCCCCTTGAAATGCCCGCGACTCCGCGCCCCCTCTTGGGAATGTACGTGATTAAATGCCTTTGCAACGTCCCTGTCCCCTGTCCTCCGACCACAAACCCCCCCACCCCGAATTGCCAAGTTGTGCATTCCTTTAGCGGCCCTTTGTAGCATGTTTTGGTTACCGTCTTGGTTGCATAGCGTTGTAACTTTCATTCTCGCTTTTTTCGTTCATTTTTGGTTTTAGGCAGATAACAAGGGAGATGGAAAATACACTTTTTCGATAAACATTTGTTCAAAATCTTCCAACTTCAACATCCAAAATTTTCAAATTTTTTCTTTGACTTGTTGAAATAGGTTCGTTATAAGTTTGTAATAAGTTTGTAATAAGTTCGTTATTTGTAGGCTACATAAATCAAAAAGAACAAAAAAAAAAAACGAGCACTCCATTTAGAGGGAATCAAAAGCAAAAAATACATGAAATTTTATCGTAAAAAAGATAAGTTCTTAAGTTCGTAATTTTGAGAAAATAGTTTCTATATAGAGTTTTTTAGATAGAGGAATTGAAATCAAGAACAAAAAAACTTTGTCTAAATCACGAGCTTATGATCTTCGAAAAGTCATAAAATGAATGAGATTATAATTAGAACACGTTTCCAACGAAAATAAGTAGCAGTCAAAAAGATTTTTTTGAAAATTTCTATGATGAAGGGTAACACTTTTCGGTTTTATTTCGATCTTATTGTGATATTTTTTATCGAACTTTTTTCGAACTTATAATTTCAACAAATGAACAACGTCTTCACAATTGGATTCCCTTATATCCATTTTGACCTATTGAATGTGTTGTCTCCCCACAATTCCTGTCGGGAAATCCGCCAGACCTGATATCGGCCTCTTTTAGCTTCAGTCGACTTCCAATGTTCTCAACTTGATTTTTCAATAGCTCAAGCATATCCTTGTACAAAATGTAACTTGTTCTATCTTGACACTTTTCATAATTCTCTTCGAGGAATTGCACTAAGGGATCATTGTCGTTCAACAATTCTTTTGTTTTGGCCATAACAGACATTGATGGTTTTAACCCTTCAACTTTGAATATCTTGTACCACTCCAACAAACAAGCTTGAATTGTGGTCCCCATGACTTTGCTTTCGACTTTAATGTGGAATGAATCTTGCATTGGTATTCTCCCAGACGAGAATCGACGAATGTCAACATGAAATCATTGATCCTCCCACCATCCCAAGTGGCATCGTCTTCGCCGTCTAAAGACGTGATATGCATTATTTTTTTCCTCCTCTTTAATCTTGTATCCCGAACGTTCAGCATATGCAGTTTCTGCACCAGGAAGAAGCTTTTCTATAACTTGTCGGAATTTTAAAAGCTGCTCTTGAATCATTTCCTCCCTGGCTTCTTTTTCACATTTCACATCCCAATCAAAGTACGGCCTGACTGTTGGATTCTCTTCCAAAAATTCATTGTACATGAACCTCACTCGTTTCTCAGAGATTTTTTCGAATTCTTTTGCTGTCAGGATAACTCGATTTTTGTCGCGTAGCCTATGTAACTGTTTGATAAACGTCATTCTCTGTTCTTGTGATCATTCTTCATTTTGGTCTTCTATTGAAGATTTACTCGTACAAATGATATATTTTGAATGCATCAGATGCACTTGCCTATTTATAACCAAAATCATTTGCATCATATTATCAAACATTCATACACTCGAAGATTTGAAATCTACATTTTTTCTTGAGATCATGAATCTATCGATAAATCAAAACACAAAGAACTCTGGCAATATTGACAATGCTGACCAAAATGGAAAAGATTCGATTTGATCTCCGCAGCCACGACCCAACACCAACCTACATAAACAAAAACAAAAAGAAAAAATGTTGATTTCGAGCTTTATGTTTCTAGAATGTACAAGAAAAATTGTTTGATACCTATTGCTGAAATCACACAAAGAAATTATGTCAAATCACTTAAACGCCTCAAATCAATTGGCCCATTGCAGTACATTTTCCAACCGTTGAAATGCATGGAAATCATTTCCCTAAACAATCGTGAAAAATCTGTTCACAGTTATGCCATGGCTATTGTCAAATTTCTGTGTGTGCTTGAAGTTGAAGAAATGAGTCACATTTGGCCTGATATGCGACCTGATAACAACGATTTCTCTTGTCCTAAAGTCAATTGCATTTTGGGGCTCTATCGAGGATTCTTGTTATCTAGATCTCTTGATGCATGTACTATATAGGTAACCAATTCAAACCCCACTGTTTTGGCCTCAACAAGTTTTCTATTTTTTTCCTCTGTTCATATTCTTGCTGCTGGTCATGTTTCTGATTCATCAAGTTGTTTCTCTTTCTTTACATTTGTTAGATTCTTTTGAATATTTTTCTTTCTTGCGAGTCAGTCTATCCTTTCTTTTCTTTCTTCCGACATATTCTTTTCATTATAGTCAGCCTATCTTCACACTTTGATTGTAGCAATTAAAAACTGTGTTTCCAATTGGGTTTGTAGGTGTTTGAACTGGAGATGACGGAGCATTTCTTTCCCAACCACTCAAAGCGCCATTTTGGGTGTAAAACGGCACTTTGATCAGACATAGCGAGATTTTTTTGTGATGAATTTTGTATTGATAACGGTGAAGGTGCTGATGAAGCGCCGCCGTTTTCTGTTGATGTCAATGAAGGAGCGGTTGAGGGGGTATCATTTTGTGATGATACCCATGAGGGCGCTGATGAGGAGGCACCATTTGTTGTTTGATTGCATGTCTGATTGACCTGTCCAACTGCATCTTTGGCAGCCGCTCCTGTCAAGTTGACACTTTGATGCATGTTATTGTGGGATTCGCTGCAGATGTCAGTGGAATTATGCTTTGTTTTTGCGGAGCATATGTATTCTAACTCGTGACGGCACCATTGTTTTCGAAAAATGCCAATCTAGAATTCCAGGCATCATATTGTTGGTTAAACAGGCAGTATTTGAAGACATTTTATGCATTGATTTGTAAGTTCTTGTTCAGATCTTTGATGTACGCTCTGAGTTCCTCATCACATGCTGCTCCTTGTCTTGTAGTCACCGTGTCTTCAAGTTGTGGATTGTATTCGCACTGTGGAGGACTCGTGGGAGTCCCGTAATTAAATGATATTTCATAAACCGATCCCCCTGTCTCCTGGTCCATTCTGTGATTACTTGACCGTTTGGACATGTGAAGAACGAGTTTGCATTTCCACCGGTTCCTCCAACTTGTTCAGTCGTGTTTTGCCCACTATGTGTCTAGAAGTGAAAAGAGTGTCGTTGCAACTGTGCGTGTCTCCCTCTCCTCCACATCCACCAGCCAAGGATAAACCTGTTGAACTCAGAGTTTTGATGTCCGAACAATAACCCGTCATATTTGTCACCTCATCTCCATACTGACCAGAAATTGCAACCAAATATTGACCTGAAATACAGGCTACAGTTGAGCTCAAGGACAATGTTGTAGTACCATATGTTGGCGATGTGAAATTCGCCAAGGGATGACGATATCCCTTTGTTTACTTTGTTAATATTGGTATTGAAAATTAAAACGTTTTCTCAATTCTTTACAGCAAATATCATAATGGATATGAAAAAATATACATAAAAAAATATACAGCAGATATTCTATTCATCTTAATACATAAACTCTTAAATCAGACGACTGTTCTTCATGACCAACAAAATGTCTCAACTGTGCTCTTCCAATGCCTGTGTTTCTTTCTACTTCCAGTTCTTCCAGTTCTTCCAGTTTAAGAGGATGATGAAAAATTCGACGAGGATGGCAAAGATGTTGATGCAGTCGTTGAAGAAAGGATTAAAGTGGTAGCACAAGGGGCATTGATTCCTGGAAGTTGAGCAGGTGGAATAACGTTGATAGGAGCACGTGACATTGCCTCAGCCAATGCCACCACTCCGCTTGCAGTCAGGAATTGGTCCAACAAAGCCTGTGCCTCTTGGACGCATCCACACGGATAATTTTTGGCAGCTGCAGCCAAAATAGTGGAAACGAACGCTCCAGAGATGTTTCCACATCCGTTACCAACAATACTGCAAAACGCAATCAATTCAGCCTTGATGGAAGTCGTCCTAGGATCTTCCAATGCATGAGCTGGTCCTGCACATAGAATGAGGAAAAAAAATGGTAAATATTTAAAAACGGCGACCATAATTCTCCGACAGAGACCAAGTTGATATGCATTGTGTCGGCTTTTAGAGAAGGTATCCAGGAGATTATTTATTGATAAAAAATTGATTTACAAAGAGAACATGTTGTTGAACTTTGCAACTGAGTTGAAATGTTTCCAAACACTTGAGACATGTATTCAAAATAATCAAGAGTTCATGGTCATCTTCCACGATTTTTGATTGAATATTTGAACATCATCTATCGATGAATGGGGAATTGTGGGGAGAGATCCCCACTTCCTCATACCACCCCCGAAAAAAGTCTTCAGCAATACCAGCACATTTCAGTACATCACTAAATTTCAAGCACTTGAGTCCGATAAGTTCGAGTGCGACCGTTTTCTTCCCAAGCTTGAGTCCATGCTCACAACCACGCTCAAGACCAAGCTCGAGTCCCTGAACTTCCGCAGTCTCCATCCTTGCCGCTTTATCCATCTCAGCTTTCTGATCCATCTCATATTCGAGGCATTGAGACTGGGACATTCCGGAGTATGAGTTTTTCAAGCAGGATTGTAAATGTTGTATCTTCGAGTGTTGAAAGAATTTAACAAACTTTGTGATATTATTTATCGATAAAAGAGATTGTGAATGTAGAAAGTTCTTTTGTGCGAATGTTACATGTTGAATATTTGTGTCTTAGTATAATCAAATGTTGAATGTTGAACTTGAATGTTTGTATTTCCGAATATTGAATGTTCTTGTCTATGATTTTTTTTAATATTGGAATGATTATGGAAGATGTCCCTTTCGATTATGGTTATTTTCCACGTTTTTCGAGAAACGCTAACAACTTTTTCCCAGATAGCGGAAAGATTCAAGGAGAAAACTCTTGATCATCGGGATGGGAGACCACTAAAGTCACCTATTGGTTACCGACAGTTTTACCCTCAACATTTCTACATATTCTTTTGAAATATTATTTACATTCTTTCGAAAAAAAATTTCTACAAATTCTTTTGACAAGTTCTTTTTATTTGTTCGACAAATTCTTGTCAAAGACATATATTCATGCATGCTTTGATAGAAAACAGTGCCACCATTATTGAAAATAGGACAGATATCGCAATTGGGTGGCATATAAAAAACATGTTGCATCTTGTTCAACAACACGCGTTGTTTTTTCAGTACTGAAGGCAAACGGTTCTTCCCGTAATTGAAATGATTAGCACTCAAATAGTATAATATCATGGCTTGTCTCCATTTGCATTGAAGAATTCGTAATTAAGATTCGGATTCCTATTTAACCAAAAATAATCCCATGACTTGTCACATCAGAGGTGCAGACCCACACAGTGGCATGGGTTCGCATTGACAATTTCCATCGTAATATTCAGATAACCACTCAAGCAGCAGTAATTCCACGCCTTATCCGGATTAGTATTGACAATATCCATAGTAATATTTGGGTTACTACTCAACCACATATAATTCCATGGCTTGTCTGGATTTGCGTTGATAACTTTCATCATAATGTTAGGATTCTGACTCAAACATTCAAAATCCCAATATTTGGCTGGATTCTTGTTGAGGAATTCAGCAGTGATATTGTGATTCCGACTCAAATAGTAATAATTTTACTGTATGAGTGGATTTTCGTTGACAATGTCCATTGTGATATTTGCATTCTGAATCAAATAGTCATAATCCCACAGTATGAGTGGGTTCTCTTTGATAATGTCTATTGTGATATTTGGATTCTGAGTCAAAAAGTGAAAAGCCCATCTTTATTCCGGATTCGCAGTAACTATTTCCATAGGAATGTTTGGATTCTGACTCAATATGACATAATCCCACAGCTTGTCTGAATTCGCGTTGACAATGTCCATTTATATATTAGAATTCTGACTGAATGACGAAAATTTCCTGGGCTTATCTGGATTTGAATTGAGAAAGTCTATGGTAAGATTCGGATTCTCACTCAAAAAGTAAAAATGCCATGGTTTATCTAAATTAGCCGTGATCGCTTCCATGGATATACTTGGCTTTTTCCTCAAATATTCATAATTTCATGGCTTATCTGGATTTGCATTAACCATTTCCATTGTAACGTTCAGATTCAGACTCAAAGAGAAATAATCCCATGGCTCGTCTCGATTGGCAACGTAGATAAGTTCCAATTGATTGGTCATGCTTGTGTGAGAGGACTGGAAGAAGTTAATAATGGTACTAACTTACCTTTTTGAATTTTCTTAAACATCAATCAGTTATCTATCGATAAACAATGTTTTCACGACAAGATTAAAATCGAGTTGAGTTGACTTTGAACTGAGAAACGATTACGATATGAATGGAAAAAATTTCAACAAAAAGATTCAAATGAGACTCGGAACTGATTCAAAATGCAATCAAGTGATTCAATTTGCAATCTGGAATAGAAACATGAAGAAGTTTATTCGTTTCGATGCGGGTGGGCGTACATGTTATCAAGAAACTGCAACACTACGGGGAAGCTGTCACCACATTTTGTTAAAGGCAGTGGCTGTGCGTTGAAAGGACGACGTTCGCAATTTTGGGAAGGAACATGACAATTTTAATATACACGGCCGTATTACAAGGATAAATGGACTGTTCGGAGGCTGTCCCTGCAGGTCGCCCTGGCCACATGTCAACTAGCGATTGCCTGCAAAAAAATTCTTGTGGGCAACATATTGGACGTCCGTCTTTGACGGCAGGTTTGTGCACATGCCCCTAATGTGCGCGTAAAGGCTCACAATATTGTCATCCACTGCAGCGCACCCTGGAACGGGACAGATCCAGTCGGTCTGCACATCCGCCAGTTGGGTCCAGAAGATGGCGAGTTCAGCTTCGAAACGATGAATCCTGTCATTGCATTGGTCGAGTCTAGCCTCCAAACCATGATTCCTGTCGTCGCGTTCGTCGAGTTCAGCCTCGAAACGACGAATCCTGTTGTTGCTCGTGTCAAGTTCGTCTCGCCAGCCTGATTGGACTGGATGCGGGACTCATGAAGGGGGCCGGTAGTCGGGCGTCGGGCCATTGAGGCTGACGATCCGAGGGGAAGTGTTGAAATTCGGATGCAGCTCGATGAGAGGAATCGAACCCACTTTAGATCATCGAACTTGATTGGGCGTAGCAGGAGGGGCGAGAGAAAAGCTGTGGGTCCGCCTGATAGGCGCGTTGGATTTGGTGATCGATTTCGGAATCAGATGAGATCGGATCGGGTGAAATCGGATTGGAAATTCGAAAATCGGTTTGGGTCATCTATGTGATCGTGCGGTAACTTGGCTGTCTTGCTGTTACGGATGGTGGTTGGGATTGGGGCAGAACGTCTCGAGTTGAGCTGCTCTTCCTCAGCGTTGATCGGGTGGAGTTGGGTGGGATACTCGTTTAGATAGGATGGTTTTGCTCAGCTTGACATGGCCGTGCCGCTCGTTCAGGGTCGATCGACGAGATGCTTGCTCAGCGTGGGTCAATGTAGTTGGGTGAGGTGTTGGTGTTTACGGTGTTGATCTGCTCAGCGTGGCTCTTGGGGTAGGTCTTCGCGTGTTGACGATCATGGCTGCTCTTGCTCAGCGTGGGTTGCACATGGTTGGTAGGGTGGCGTGCAGTGAGCGGGGGCGCGCAAAATTTGGGCCAAACCGAAAACCGGAGAAGGATCGAGGGTCGAGGGTTAAGCGGTTGAAGTAAAGCGGTTGAAGTAGATCGATCAGGTTGATATGAATAGGGCGCGCACAGCCTAGGGGCGAGGGTGCGGGCACGCGGGCCAGAGACCCAATCCCAGTTCGTCTTGCAAGGCGGGGGTCCTCGGCGTAGCTATTGTTCCGGTTGCTCTGGTCAAGGGAGCGGGTGCGGGGGTTGAAGGGGAGAAACTTGGCGTTGATGGCGTCGGTCCAGGGGCGGACGCCAGTCGACAGCGTGATTGAGTGCGCCTGCCTTCTCCAATAGGGGGACAAAGAGGCGCTTGACTGGGCCTTCCCTCCACCGCACTTGCGCACAGGAGTTGATCCCGACCCTTATTATGGCCGTTTTCCTCCCCTTCCAGCCTGCCGGTGACCGCATGTTGCGCCCGACCTGGACGGCCTCAACCACAAGTTTTGGATCCGATTCCAAGTCATGGAAGGCCTCTTCATGAACGGCCCCGTCCTCACCAGTTGCCACGCTGCACGCCTTCCTTCATGTGGCGCCTCTTGCGACACAGCTTTGGGTTCTGGAAACTGTTTGGAAGGCCCCAAGGTGGCGCTGAGACCATTGCGAAATTGGGAGGCATGATCAGTTGAAACTCCCCGAACCCCGACACGCAAAACTTGAAAATTTGAGCAAAAAAAAAGTTTTCTGCGGATCAAACTTAGGCAAAAACAGGCTGACACTCTCCTGGAACGGGGCGCTTTCCTCAACTGCCTCAAAAGACAGCCAAACACCTAACGGCCCCCCATCCCCACACTTCCTCATCTCTTTGACAAAAATGAACTTCGCCGCCATCTTCGCCGTCGCCGTCGCCACCCTCGCCACTGTGGCCTCCGCCGCCCCGGCTCCGCCCAAGGTAATTGACAACTCCCCAGAGACTGCTCGTTGCTTTGCTTTTGGGGTCAACAACTCACTCGAGCTTTTCCTCAAAAATACAGTGCATCGTCGTCAAGACTGGCAAAATTTGCTCTTAGGTACGTCGAGGTGTGCGGTGGGTCATTTGGTGATCCTCTTTGAACCCTCACCAACCCCCCCTCCCCGCCCCCCCTTCTAAGGATCCCTTCCGTCCTTGACTGTTATTGATTGACTTGTGGTATATAAATATACGAGGGTTGACGATCGTTCTTTGTTGCAAGAAGGTGGTGCGGGTGTTTGATTCAACTTCCCACACAGCCTTATGGCGAAGAAGGAACAAAACCGCCGTTATGGGGAAGCGGGTGGGGCCCGCGGCGGAGCCGTAGCGAGACCGTGGGCGGATGCTCGCGGAGCGAGGGATGGGTTGCCAGGTGTGGCGAGGGTTTGGGGCCGATGGGAAGACTCTCCCCTAGTGATCTCTCACTAGCCTTCCTCTCCTCGCGGAGGGGGGGGGGCAAGATTCAACGCTCACACCAGCCATTCTCAAGTTGACGCTGTCCAGTTGACAGATACGAGAGCCAAGACCAACTCCCTCGTCCGTGGTTCAGATTACAACAAGTGCTGACTCAACTCCCCAAAGTGGGGACAGTTCTTTTGGCGCGACGAAGGATGTTGATGGCTGTCATCAGACGCCCTCTTGCCGGTTGCGCTTTCTTCCCGTCGTTCGGCTTTCTGCGCGGCTCTGCATGTCTCTGCATCAAAGTGATCCAAAGGGAGGTGAGCTTTGTTGTGATTGAATGGGAGGCGCGTCGCCACCTGACCAGAACAGCATCGATTTCCGTCTTGCTGACAGCAATGAAACACTGAAATGAATTCTGGTGAAAGTTGATAGTCCAATATCGTTTCTTTTATCTACGATTCAGCCTTCTAGATGCGCCTCATTTCCATACAGCCACAGCAACGCATTTGTTTCAGGGGCTCAGCGCGTTTTCAAAAACGTGTTGTGGCGCTTTTCTGTGGCGCCCAGAGAAATTGCACCAGATGAACATATGGGACCTGGCCTCGGGAACAACGGGCTACGCGATATAGGCTAAGCTTTGGAAATAACGTTGATGTTTCGATCTGATTTCCTTCAAACTAATTCACGAATATTGATTTTACCGAGTCCAAAATATAAGATGCAAGGCATACGACGGTTACCGTGGTAAGGTATGTAGCCATTACTATGGTAAATGAGAGTAATTTCCGAGTGTTTTTACGTACACTCTTTACATATTTTCATTCATTTGACCAATTCTTTTCAGTTGTCAAACACATAAATTCATGCATGCTTTCATAGAAACTGGTGCCCCCTTTATTGAAAATAGGGCGCGAATCGCACTTGGGTGGCATATCAAAAACATGTTGCAACTCGTTCAGCAACATGTGTTGTTTTTTCGATATGAACGGGGAGTGGTTCTTCCCATAGTTGAAATGATAAGCACTCAAATAGTAATAATCCCATGGCTTGTCTCGATTTTCATTGAAGAATTCGAAAGTAAGATACGGATTCTTACTGAATCAAAAACAATCCCATGGCTTATTTGGATTCTTTTGGACTATTTCCATAGTAATATTCGGATTAGTATTCAAACTGCAGTAATTCCATGGCTTATCAGGATTCCCATGGACAACTTACATCGTAATATTCGGATGAAACTCAAACAGCAGTAATCCCATGGCTTATCTGGATTGCCATAGACAATATCCATAGTAATATTTGGTCTAGTACTCAACCACATATAATACCATGGTTTGTCTGGATTAGCATTGATAACATCTATCGTAATGTTAGGATTCCTGCTCAAATGATGAAAATCCCAATTTTCGTCTGCATTATTTTGATGAATTCCGCAGTGATATTTGGAATCTGACTCAAACAACAATAATCCCATGGAATGATTGGAGCTTCAACAATGTCCCTAGTGATATTTGGATTCAGACTCAAATACGTATAAGCACATCCCTTTTCAGGATTCGCTTGTGCGATCAAGAAAGCTTTTGAACAGAAGACTTTGTCGGCGATGCGCAAGATGCCACGGTTAATGGCGAAGGTGGAGTTGATGTTGGTCTTCCATCGCTGTTGGAAATAAGAGTATATCGAAAAACAGGGTTAGGGTTACGGATTTTTCTCCAAGAAACTAAGTACAATTAAGTTGGTTTACATTTTTATCGACAACGGTGGCCCGAAGGTCGTGAAGGATGAAAGGGGGTATATCTTTCAAGCATAGCTTCTTCTTCTTGCAGCAAGTAGAGGCCGGAATAAAGTCGACGGAAGGTTTGCTGCGAACGAGGTAAGGTTGTTGGCAAGAGTCTATCGATAAGGATGGAGAAGAAAGAGAAGAAAAGATGTGAAGGACAGGAGAGGATATGGAGAGAAGGATGGTAATGAGGTGATACTTAAAAAAAAAAGTACTGAGTGGAAAAGCTCGAATCGGAGCTAGGGTGTGATTCTATCACGAGAAGGGGGGAGAGGATGTCGACTTGAAAAAATTTGCAAGGGCTTGTGACTTGGCGATGACGACATATTACCAACATAAGGACATGTGTAGGCGCTAGGGTATGGAAGTGTCACCATGTTACACTGCGGATGTACATATTAAAGAGAATTTGATTAAGGAATCGGCAAATTTGTGGGGTAATACCCTATTGGTATTCTGGTATGTGTTGCCATACCCTAGCCAGTTGATCGGAACGGCCAAATTTTCCTAGGCTTTTTTCTTCGTTAGCGCTCCGGGTTGTCAAGTCCCTTTCCTTGAGTAAAAATTTGAGACCTCCGTTGGGAAGTCCCATATCGCACCGGACTCTGTTAGTTGTGAGTGTCAACAACTCGCTTAGAGATGCTGTCCGAGTTGTCGGATGGGGGGCAAGTGAGCCCTTGCTGTGCGGTGTTGAGCAAATGGTGGGCCTCTTCCTTAACTTGTAAGAATTGACCAGCCTGTTCCAGGGCCATACCTTAGGGTACTGGAAGAAAGTTTAAATTGGAGTTTTTTGCTTGTAAGCAAATCAAGGCAAAGGTACCTGACCCCCCTGCCAGTGGTGTGAAGATTGAGGACCTTACCGGCCGTGCGCCAGCTCAGCTTATTCAAGGGCCCTGGTACATGTTGACATCAAAATTAAGGAAATACAGGAGCAAACAGGATACAACGACGTGTACAAGTCCCTGAAACCGGCATCCAGCATTCCACAGATATCCGAAAATCCAAAAAAAGGGGATCATGCTGTGACATTGTCAACATCAGGCACCAGCTGGTGTGTGCTGCTTATGGTCGATGCAGCCCATAAGGTGGAGGAGAAGAACAAATATCCAAGTAACTTTAGTATGTCCCGGCCTACAGGCTGAGGCTTCACGTGTTTTTGTCCAAAAGAAAGGAAAGAGTATAATCATGTTTGGGTACAAATGGAAATATGCAATATTGTGGAGGCAAAGGATGTTCAGTCTTTGGGAAGCAGGGGGGAGGAGGAGCCAGCTGGATGCGATGTTGGGAAGGGGTACAAAAGAATGAAGGATGAATGCGGTACCTTTTCGGAGAAATGGGTGCAAACCAGTTGGGAGGTTCTGGTTGAGCTGAGAGGCCTTTGTCGTGATGATGGTGGCCATGCCGCACTTGCTTGCAATGCTTGCAATGTGCCTGCAGTTATACTTGCGGAGGAGGTTTGAGATCCTGTGGATGGAGAGCCGGAGTGCATGACCGGAGAAGAGGGAGTTTGCGACCACCTTCAAACCCTCGGCAGGGGTCTGGAGCTTGGCCAGGGCATAGTATTCCCAGAATATGATCGGCATTTGGATGGGGAGGCTTGTTGGGGATGGGTAGTACTATCTGACGGATAGGAAGGGAGCATGGATCTTGGTACCATTGAAGTGGATTGACTGGAGTCAGAGTTTGGTGGAGGGGATGAGCAATTGCAGATGGAGGAGGGCTCTTGGGACGTCAACCTCCTTTGGGGTGGGGAGGTTGATGAGCTCAGGGTAGATGTTCTGGAAAATGGAAATGTTTTTGGCTCGTTGGTGCGGGAAAGAGCTTGACATATGTTGAGTTGCAGTTGAAGGGGCCCTGCGGGATTGAGAGGTGGAGGATGGGTTGCTTGACCCTTTAGTTAGTCAATGCAAGGGCGGGGATGATCTGGAACCCTTAGCGGCAGATGGTAATGGTAGTTTAGGTGTTGGTGGGAGCCAGTGTTCCAACATGGAATGATGTTGTCATTGAAATGAGGACGGAAGGTGAGTCTTTGAGGTCGAAACTTTGATTGGCTTGTGTTTGAGGTCAGCGTTGACTAGGCCTGCCAAAAAGTACTTGACGATGAGGTTGAGGCCAGGTGTGCTAGGAAGTGGGAGTTCGCACGGGTCCCAGACAGTTTGTTCTGCAAAGAGCTGCATGCTGTTTACTAATCTGACGTTGCGGCCAAAATTGTTCTCCATGTAAGTGAACAGCATCCCCAGCACCAGGTAAACGAGCTGGGGTATTGGTTTATGGACAGGTTGGGGACATCACAGAGGAGGGCTGTGGTGGTGGGCAAGTTGGGGATGTGGATGTTCGCGCCGTACATGTATTCGTCTGTGGTGTAGAAGTCGATGGCTGGATGGTTGTTATCGTGGGCTAAGATGCGTGTGTGTTGCTTGTTCAGAAGGCGGCAAACCGTATTGCGCTGTATGGTGATCAGGGTATTGCACCAGGGGGCTTTCATGAAGTTGGTGGGATTCCTCATTATATGCTATATTGCCGGGTGTCAGCATCTGTTCATGGAGATGTTCACCTAGCTGAATGAATCTTTTGTGGTGTTGAAGGTACACAAGAGTGAACTTGATTGGGTTTATGATGGATTGGAAAGAGTGGAGGGTTGACAGGATTGTCTGGTAACCTTCTGTGGCACTGGGGGTGTACATGGGTGAGCTCGTTTGCTTCGGGGCGGGATCAGTGATGATAGATAGCTTTGGGCGTCATCTGGTTTCTCTCTCACCCTTGGTAAGGCGGCTCTGCAGCAAGGCTGTGGTTTTTGAAGACGGGCAGGAGCTGTAGGAAGTCCCATATGAAGATCATGGAAGCTTTGCCTAACCAATTGTCCACGCGGAGGCTGAATCGAAAAGCTCCGTGGATGTCTCGGATGAGGTCTGTGGGTGCTGATTGGGCTTCGTCAATGAAGACGTAGCATGTGGCGTAGGGCATCCCCTTGCTTGGATTTGTTGGATTCCTTTTCGACTGCCCGCCAATGCACTTGTGTAGTGTTATACTGTGGAGTGGGACGGCGGTGGTTGGAAGGAAAGAAACTGGTTGGTACATCCAGGGGCCCGTGATACTCTCAAAGACAAGGAAAATGCAGCAAAGAATTTCAGTTTCGCCAGTACTCGCGTGGCCTGGGACCCATAAAGTGAGAGGTTTGATGGACGCTAGTATGTTTTGGTAGACTGTGAGGACGTGCTCACATATTAGGAGTGGGGGGATATCCTGTAGGTCGCTGTCGGGCAGAGGTTCCATTGCGGAGATGGTGTTCACGAGATTGTTGACATCTTCAACCGTCACTGGGAAGGTGATACTCACCGCCTCCTACACAGATAGCGTTGCCTTGAGGAGGACATTGTAGAATTCGAGGGAGACGTTGTCATAGGTAAAGGAAATCGTCTCCCTCTGCCCCTCTCTATCCCCTTCATACCTTCATGGTCTTCTTGGCCTTCTTCTGATATGTCAGTGGGGGTAGGGGAAGGGTGGAACAAACAACTATGTGAGGGAGGAGGGAGGCAGCAAAAGACAAGTGAGCGCTTGCAGACCTGGTGTCATTTTGACATAATCTCAACCATATGCTGACTGCCTCTTTTCTGTCAGCAGTTGAGCTCTGCTGGCACGCTCCGCCTGCCTGACCCTCTTCTCCCCTCTCACCTACCACAAAGTGAGGCAGAAGGCTCAGTGCCAGGCTCCACGTAATCGTGGTTCACCGCACCTGTGATGAACTGACGTAATTCAGCTCTCTAGGCCAGCAAGGGGAAGATGGAGTAAAACAAGCAAAGTTGGAGGTTGCTAGAGAGGTGCCAATCAAGAATACTTCAGGTGGTCACTGAAGGCGTTGAAGAGGGCAATGGAACCGTAGCAGGTTCAGGAAGGAGTGGAGGTATGATCGTGGAGTAAGCGTCTGAATTCGTTCCAGAGGTCGATCCCTCGAAGCTATATACAATATAGATGGGAATTACAGTGGAAGCACGGGAAATCCCTCACTCTGAGCAAAGCAGCACAAGAGTAGTGCAAAGTTTGACGTCCGAGGACAGACCGGGAACAAACTTGGTTCCCACCGTCAACGAACTCACAACTGTGTGCTCCCATACTCTAAGTAAACCCGGTAATTAATCCCACTCCATAGACTGAGGGAAAAAGGGTACGAAAGAGTCAAAAAGGGCGCAATTCATCACAGCTCCAGATTCCGTGGTTGGCAGAGAAGGCATCAGAATGTAACCGAAGCGCATAGGAGTTTGGGATTTGGAGGTGCAGAGATCGGCAGCCCCACGGAATTCGAAATTTGTTCATTTGTGGACAAAGAATCGGGACAACTTAGATGAAGAGGAGTAAGACTTTGGGGAGGAGGAGGAGCGCGGGTAAGTCCTAAAGGATTGGGCTAAGACGATTTTGGAAGAAGAAGGTTCAAAAGATTTAGCAAAGGAAGGTAAAAAGCAGTTACAGTGTATTTTGTTCAGAACATGGACATGAGCGCTTTGTTCTTTGTCCAGGAGCACGGTCGAATAAACGGTGTTCTTCTGGATGATGCTCCTCTTGTATTTGCCACTGTCTTGCATCGCAATGTGGACGGCTTAGGGTAATCTGTTCCACCCGCTTGCGTTGCAATGCAGCTGGTTTGGTAAGGGGAATCTGTTCCGCCTTTCTTACTGGTCAACACCTGCAGTTGTTCTCCAGGTCATCAAGAGCGACTCTTCGGGAGACATCCGGGCCGTCACAGGTGAGCTCTGCGGTCGTCATATGTTCTCTGGCTCCCTCTTGTGTCATATTGTGTGTGGTTGTTCTCCGGGTCATCACAAGCGATTCCAGGGGAGTACTGGGCTGTCTCTAGCAAGCTCTCCAGTTGTCCTAGGGTTGCCTGGCTCCCTCATGCGTCCTAACTTGTGCAGTCAATCTCCAGGTTGTCACAAGCGATAGTTCAGGGGGAGTATTTGGCCGTCAAAAACAAGCTCTCCTGTTGTCCTAGGGTTGTCTCTTCCCTCTTGCTTATTAATGTGTGTGATTGTAGGGTTGTCTGTTCCCTCTTGCGTTGTAACGCAGGCGGTTATTCCTGAGTTATCACAAGGGCCACATCCAGGGGCATGCCGAGCCCCAATGGTCAACGGTAGTGCACTAGGGTTATCCGCCGCCCTCTTGCATCATAATGCATGCTGTTGTAGAATCATCTGGCGCACTCTTGTATCATACCGCAGGGAGTGATACGGCCCATCTTTCTCGCTCGAAACTGGAGGCAGTTCTAAGGTTATACTGCTTTCTCTTGTGATGTCGCTGTCACACCCCAAAAGGACAGAGAGATAGTACCTTACAGCAGCTTATCATATTTGGACAATATGTGAAGACTAAGCAGAGATTATGTTGACGAGGCCAGTAGAAGGAAGTCCAGAAAGAGTAGACAGCCTCTTCGGGTTCCCAGCGAGTGCCCTGAGTTGTTTGCGTTTTGTGGACACGGTCGTGTTTGGAGTCGGAGTTGTTGATGACAATGGCACTTCTTCTGCATGAGCATGGAGAGCGAGCGGCCAAACGTGTTTCTGAAGCAAGTTTGTGTATGCTTTGGTGTCCTTGATGTCCTCGAATGTGAGCCATTGGTGGTCTGTGTGTGGGTAGCTGAGCCATTTGACAAGGTAGCCTTGAGCGTAGGATCGGTCCTTACGTTGCCTGATGTAGTCTTCGATGTTGATGATCTTCTCGATGTTCCATTCGTCCTTGCCTTTTAGGTCCATTGGAGCCGGGTAGGATATGATGTTGACATTCCGATAGATAGTTTGGTTGAGTGAAGGGCTTGAAGATGCTGAAGTGGAAGTATTGCCAGACGTGGTTCATGCTGATAGTTGAAATGTCGAGCTTGTAGGTGTCCGGAGTCAGACCAGATTTTTATTGTAGGAACTTGAGTACCGTTCTTGCGCCTATAGGAGGGCCACTTCCAGGATTGCCTTCACATCATTCTGTTCTTGGACGAATTCGAGCAGCTGCTTTCTGGTGGTAAATATACCCTTGCCAGGCTTCGATTTGTCCGGTCATCCAGCTTTGAGAGAGTTGTGGACATATCCTTGTTTGCTGAAGAACAGGGGTAAAACAAGGTCTCCGGTAGGTGTGGCGTTGATGTTGAGTTCCAGGATTGCGCCGCCTATCCCCCACTGGTCAGGACAAGGATGATCATGGAGGAGAGGTAGTCAACCAAGCAAAGGCAGCAGTCGTACAGCTCTCCGTGCAGCCCGAACGATACTGGCATTGTAGGGGCATCAAATCTGATCATCTCCCAGCAGGCGTGAGGAATTGGGAGAGGATGGAAGAAACCTTAGCTTTGTTTGTGATCCTTAAAGCGTTGACAATGCGGACAGCTGGTGCTGTACTGTTTGATTGCCGGGAATATTGGTGGCCAGTAGTACTTTGTGACAAGTATCTTGATTGTATTGGTCTGACCCTGATGACCACAAGCGGGTATTTGTCATGGTACTATTCCATAATGGATCCTCGCATGACCTCCAGGATGTAGAGTTGATTGTTGTAGTAGGGGAAGCAGTTGTTCAATCTATGTTTGGTGAGGTTGCTTTGCTTTGAGGCGTCCATTCAGATGCTAGCTGGTCGAGCCTTGATGTTCATGGCTTGGTCGTCAGCAGTCATTTGGCGGAGCCTTGCTGCTGCTTTCTCAGGGTTGATGATATCGTCAGCTTGTCGGTCGATTGATCGCTGCCTCGGGATTAGATATGAGTAGGGTGCCCAGGAGGATTTCCATTCATTCTTGGCATTTGGCGCACTTGGGGTGGGTATGGAGGTGATCAAAACAAAAGGTCTGCAACAGTGTTGGATTGACCAGGCAAGTATTTGATGGAGAAGTTGTACTCCTGTAGATCGTCGATCCCACCAGAATCTTGGCAGCTCAGCTTTAACTGAATGTTCAGATGGATGGGGGAGTTGTGGTCTGTGAATGCTGGGAAGTGAATACCAGTTAGCTCATGGTGATTGGCTTTCAGGACTTTGACAGGGGCATGTAGCTCTTTTTCGTGAACTGGGTGCTTCAGCTCCACCGGCTTCGTGTCGCGGCTGAAGTACAAGATAGGTTGAAGTCAAGGGAGGTTGGTCAGGCGCCTGATGGTGGTCGGAAGGGACGTCAGAATTCGATCATTGTCCTGCGTGCGCTGAGCCACTCATCCACGTGTGGCGTGGTCCAAAGCGTCAGAGAAGAAGTAGGCTGCGAGGCTGGGCTCGAAACAAACCAGCACAAGTGTGGTGAAGATCCGGGTTGGAGATGCTTGAAGGAGAACTTCTTGCGCTCGGTTCCCATCCAGGGATTTTTTTCTGACTGTAGCTCTGAAAGCGGATAGGCAATATCTGAGTAGTCGTCGACATAGGGCAGGAGGCAGTTGGTAAATCCCATGAAGGACTGTATGTCATAGATGTTCCACGGGATTCGCACTTGAGGACCGTGGCAATTTTGGGAGGAGCAATCGAGATGCTGTCACGCCCAACTTGATGACCACAGCACTCAACTCCTTCTGTGCCCCTAGAGGCATTGGCTTGGCTCGACATTCAGCTCCTGCCTTACTAGGAATGCCAGGATTTCTTGGACATGTCGCTTGTGTTCTTCTTTGGTCCTCAAATAGACGAGGATGTAGTCAAGGTAGGAGATGAGACACTTGTCATACAGGTGGCCAAGGATGGAATTCAAGAAACATTGGAAGCAACCCAGGGTGTTTGATAAACCAAATAGCATGACTAGACACTGGAATTGGCCTTATCTTGTTTTCTTGGTTGTTTTCTCAATAGAATTTTCTGCGACCTGGATTAGGTGGTAGGCATCCTTGACGTCCACAGAGGTTAAGCATCTGGCTTCTGCTAGTCAGTCGCGCATCTCTAGAGGGCTGGGTAGCAGCGTCTGGTCTCATTTGGTGAGAGAGTTAAGGCTACGGTAATTGAGGCATAAGGGCACGCCTCTGTCTTTTTTCTTGGCAAAGATGATGGGCGCTCCCCATGCAGACCAAGAATGCCGAATCCATACTTTTTTTATGTAGACATCGATCTACTTCCTTAATTTGTTGAGCTCATCTCGGGTGAGCGGGCGCAGCTGGTAAAATTTTGGTTGAGCGTCTTCCATGTGTTTGAGAGAGAAGTTATGCTTTCTTCAATCATGCAGAAGACCGTCGTTTGGCTGGAACAGGGTCATTTCATTGGATTTGTTGATCAACTCCTTGAGAAAGCCTTCCTGCCCATTCATGACGACGTCAACTGTCGGTTTTGGGTGGATTTGATTGAGGAGCACCTTTAGAGTGGTGAGACAAGTAGTATGGATTTGCACGACATTTGGGTTGTCTGCGATGCGCTCCAGGGTGTACTGGACGATGTATTCAAATTTTACACGGCCCCATACTTTGAGGAACTGGTTGAGCTCCATCTCAGTTGTCCCTCGAATAGGAGTAGATCAAGGGGGGTCAGGATCCGAGAGTCCGTTTTTATGCAAAGATTCGAGGGTTGGGGAAAGGGCAATAGTTCTCTGATTCCTGGAGTTGAGAGGTTTTCCATCCATGAGCGGAAGAGCCTGAAGCCCCAGTGTTAGCGTAGCCCTTCCGCGGAATACCGGCTGCGAGGGAATGCTGAATATCTGCTCTTGATGTTCCAATTCTATAGCTGGTCTTGATGCACTAAGTAGAAGCAGTAGTGAGTCTGTGGAGCTCCTCAAAGCTGGGTCTAGCAGGCTGATGTCATGGCAAGTCAAGTAGGAAGATTGTGTTGAATCCCCTCAAGCAGCTAGGTTGATCTGAAGGACGACTTGACTTTGCTGCCGCAGTGTTTGGTGATGAAGCGCTTGGCTACTGCTAGCGTGTTGCATGCGGAGTCTATGAGGATTCTTGCGAAGCGACCATCAAAGCAGGCGCGGATGACAAGAGGCTTGACAATTAGGTTTCCTATATGCAGCGAGAAAAGGAAGAAGGGTAACTTCATCAGTTTTGTAGTTCACTACATTTCCGCCAATTCCCTTCTTATGCGCCAGCAAAGCAGGGTTCTTCACTGGCGCCTTCAAAAATCTGAGTTGTTTGCTAAGGGGTGCCAGGAGGGGTCCCGTAATTCGTCCATCCTCAGGGCTCCCTTTTGCGCATGTGAGATGTGAGGGACATGTTCGGGGTCCACCGCTCCGAGGTTCGATTCATCCTGAGATTGTTTGTTTCAAAATTGTGCTTTGGCATGTCCTGGCTCTGAAGATTAGTGTCGCGGGGAAGCTGATGTTGCTCTGCTTCAAGGTAGTGAGCGGCCGTGTGCCAGGTACTAATTTCGCGTCCTTCTCTTCTGCAAGCATCACCCTCACAAGCGTTTTGTCAAGAGCTGGCGCTGCAGGGAGGTCCTCCTCCTCATCCATAATAACGGCCGCATCCTCTGCCGGTGCTCAAGTATGGGCCTGTATACGCCTTGTAGGCTGCGGCCGGCTGTTGGGATGGAATAATTGTGCCAGGCTGTCCAGGAGCAGCATTAGGAAGCAATGTCAGTGAAGGAGCAAGAATAGTGCTGCTGTAGCTGACTGGGAACAGGCTTTGTGCAGCGTATGTGGATGCGACAGATGTGGCTCAAGGAAATGGGAAGGCAGACTGAGGGCCTGGCTGGTGCCAATACTGCAGGGACTGTCCCATCTCGAATGGATTGGTGTGGTGGTTTTGAAGACAGTGCGAGGCGATGACCTGGGAAGTGCCAACTAGGAGGCCAGGATGCTACGCTGACCAAGGCGTCCAACTATTTGGGGTCCCTCTGGGCACGGTCACGTTCTTCTTGGCTGAGACTGTTGACGTCTACAAGGCCAAAATTCTTGTTAGCATGGACGGCGTAGCTCATCGTTTCGTAAGTATTTTGGGGAATTTCGAATCATGTCATGGTTGTTCGGTTCCGCCGGATGGATTGAATAATGGCGGCACCTAGGGTAGGATTCTACATGATTCCGGCTTTGCAGTTGTTGATCAAGACAGTGTCTGTGACTGGGGGCTCGCTGTTGTATTGGACTGCCAGACGAGTTTGGTTGAGAAGACCGTAAAACTGGCTGTCGCATTCCGATAAGCTGGCTCCGAAGGTGAGGCTGGCAAGTTTGAGCTTGACGGCTTTGACCATGTTCTTGGGAAAGATGTGATTCTTGAAGGCAGTAATCTGGAATCGCGCCGGAGGATAGCTGGCGCGGTGCCATGGAGAACCCAGAGGTGCGCCTGCGGGAGGTGTGACAGGCCTGTTGTATTTTTCTCCTTGGTTGATGGCCCACGTCTCGCACGATGGGATCAGGTATACATCATAGGCGTGGTGGAGGTCCTGATTGGTGAGAGGGTAGACCGTAGGCGGTGGTTGTCGATTGGCTGCCTGGGCTGCGAAAAAGGGCCGCATCCAAGATGGCGATTCCCTTCAGGTTCTCTTCGCGATATTCTTCCAGGTAGTTGCTCACTGTGGAGACAAAGTTTGCTACTACTTCGTTACTTCGGTTGAGGCTGTGGTACTTCTCTTTGCCTTTCCCTACCGGATTTGTTTTCAGAGGTTCTCGAAGGGCGCGTTGAAGATGGTTGAGAAAGTCAGTTGGACGAGGTTGATCTGAATGTTGCCGAGGTTTTGAGCTAAGGCAGCATTGATGTTAGCCAAGCAGATGCAGGTCAGCCTAGGCTGAGTGGCGGCTCCAACACCAGGGGCAGCAGTTGTTCCGCTTGCTCCATGACCAGATCAGCTCACACCTCCAGTCCCTCCATTGCATGTGCTTGCTCCCAGTCCAACCCCAGATATGTTAGCAACCGAGTATCTTGTTGATGCCAAGGTTCCCGGGAGACCCTTAATGGCCCTCGATAGTCCTGAGTCATGTCACTATATCAAGGCGTCTTGTCTTGCAGGTCGCTTACAAACAAAGGTAGTGGGAGGTGAGGAAGGATCGGAGTGGCGCTACCATGTAATGAACCAACGTAAGGCGCTCTATGACAGCGAGGGGAAGTTGGAGTAAAACCAGCAAAGTTGGAGGTTGCTAGAGAGGTGCCAATCAAGGAAAATTGGGGATAATACTGAAGGCGTCGAAGAGGGCAAACGAACCTCAGCAGTTTCGGGAAGGGAGTGTAGGTATGATTGCAGGGAAAGAGTCTGACTTCCGACCATAGGTCGGTCCATCATCGCTATGTACAAGGCAGATGGGAATTACAAGATGAGCTCGGGAAAACCCTCACTCGGAGCAGATTCGCACAGGGGTTGGAGATTAGTGCAATGGGTGAAATCTGAGGATAGACTGGGAACAAAGAAGGTTCCCTCCGTCAACGATCTCACAGCCGCGTGCTCCCCTACTCTAAGTAAATCCCACTTATTAATCCCAAACTATAAACAGAGGGAAGACGGACATGAATGAGTCAAAACGGGCAGGATTCATCCCAGTACCCGAAGGGATGTAGAGGTTTTTTGAGTGAGACACAGCCGGTCTTAATGAGCTGTCGTTGGAGTGTGGCGGGTTGTCGTTTGGCGATGCGAGGTAAGAGCGCTACAGCGCAGTGAGACGTTAAAGTCTGATGGGAGTGGCGTGAGAGGAAGGGAGGAAGTGTGAGAGAGAGAGAGCGTGAGTGTGAGATTCGGGGCTGCTCGCCGCTTCCTGATCAAGAGGAATTTGGAAGTTAGCAGAAGCAGGAGATTGAGTACTTTAGTTCATTCAGAGCGGTAGGTGGAGATTGACTTATTTTGTGTGGAGATTGGTAACATCAAAGTGACTGTCCTTCAAATGGAACCAAGGAAGGGAGCTAAGAGGTGCATTCATTTTTTTTTATCGGAGGACGGCTAAACATTGCAAGGTCATGAACTCTCAAATTTATTATGGAACATAGACGTTATATTGTGGTCGGCTGACGCACCATGGCAATTAGATCCAAGACCATGAGGTCCCAGGCTCCAACCCCAGTGCAATTGAATTCCCAATATTTTCTAGGCGGTTCTGGCATCAGAAAATGTTGGGGTAGAGTTGTCGGCAGTTTCCATGTATAAATGCCCAGTCTCGCTGGCTCCTCTGAATTGTGTACTGACGAGTAATAACTTGAATGCTTTCCATTATTAGATCCTTCAGCCAATGTGGGGCCATTCAGAGAACTTGGCGGGAGGGTTAAGAGCTATTAGTTCTGGCTCACTTTTATTTATTTCCAATCAAACTGGCCGGTTTGCGACGGAGCTACATTTAGTTTTTTTTTGGTACTTGGCAATCTCTCCCATATAATGATGATTTTGATTCGCAAATGCGAACTAACCGCTTCAAAACCTCCCATGACGACAAAAATGTATCCGCCAGCCAATATCCCCCTTTCACTTCTCAAAACTTCTCAAACGGGGCCCCCTTTTCTCTCCAAAGCGCTGCAAACAAACAAAGAGGAAAACCTGAATTGAAGAAGATGATTGAGGAGACCCAAACTAACATGAAAGTATTTTGAATCGCAATCCGAATAGTCCTGCATCCTGTTACGATTACCTTACCGAATGAAGAGATGGAAGAGCGAGATTGTGCTCAATTTCGCCATTTCCATGTGTGTTCATCTCGGCGACGGATGCAAGGATGTGGTGTAGGTTTGCCACCTATGTGTGCTGTCGCGATGCCTCGCGGCTACGTGTACTGAGCTATAGTCCCCTGAAATTCAACATGCACCAGCATTCCTGGAGCAAGAGCTTCTTAGAGTTGGGAAAACAGGATATGATGGCCGTAGCAAGTAACTACGGGATAGTTGTAGTGCAAAACAGCGTGGGGATCCTTCGGAACTATATGGAGATTGATAAGCAACTTACTGTACAAAACCAGTCTTCTCAAATTCCAGCCCCCATGTTCAGACACTTACTGCACTCGCACACAATTTCTTCTGGGACCTGCGCTCCGTGGCTGCTGCTGCAGATTTGCCAGCTTGAGAATCCAATCACCAGATAAGCCAAGCTGAACATAAAGTCTTTAATGGTGAGAGCCTATGAGCAAAAGTCCATCAAGTACATTATGCGGGCATGGCCCTCCCACTTGTCTTCAAGGTGAGGTGGGGGAAGGAGGCCCCATCTCAAGCTGATTGCCCCCCTTCCCTTCTCATCCTCTGACCCATTGTTTTTAAACCCTTTACCTCATCTCTAGCCAGCTTCGCATCAACCGCATAAACAATACCATGGCTATCAGCCGCGCCATGCGACAAAACTACCTGGAATCCTTAGTGCGCTGTTTCGAAGTTCATTTCCATGCCATTACCAAAGTTTCCTCGCAGACACATCGCGTAGAGCTCATTGCCCATTTCCCCAACTGCATGACGTGTAACTCCAAACAGCGTCATCGTCCTCGACAGAACGGTAACGTTGGCACGGCGAACGCAATCGATGACTTTGTCAGTAGGGTCATCGACGAAGATGTGGTCGTTTTGTGCGGGCGTGCTTCGCGCGAATGATCTCGACAGCACTAGTTATAAGTCGGCGAAGCTGGTTGTCAAATGAAAGAATAGGTGATTGCCCGTACAAAGGAAGGTAGAAGAGTGGAGCGTAATTATGTGACAAGCCATTGAACTCCCATCGTTCCTCTCTTCTCCTCCGCCCCTCCTCCCTTCTCATCCTCTGATTCTTCACTTCACATCCTCTCGTTGCTTGAGCTCGCCCGCTTCTTACCCTCCCTCCCCCATTTTGAACTTTTTCACTCATCCAATTGTCTTACCAGTCAGAAAAAGAGACAGAACTTCGATTTCGTTGAGATGAGAGTGAAGTGAGAATCTGACGAGGTCAACCGAGCTATGCGGACGAATGAGAGAAGTCAAAAGGAGGTTGAAGGTAGATGGACGGGAGGGAAAATGTGATCAGGAAGCTTCTTGATACCAATTTGGTTAATGATGTCACATATTGGTAGATGTGATGTCATTGATAGCTAGGCTTGTGGGTTAGGTCAGGAGGTCAACAGGATTTCGACAGTATCGATAGATGTGATGTAATTGATGGTCTGACTGGATTTCGACAGTTACCAATTCGGTTAATTACGTCACAGATTGGTGGATGTGATAGCAAGGCTTGCAGGTAAGATCAGGAGGTTGGATTATGACAGTATCGATAGATGTGATGTCATTGATAGTCTGACTGGATTTCGACAGTACAGTATAGGAAAAAGGTCAAGATATTCAGCACACTACAAATTATAAACATCTATATTTCGGACAACATGTCCCAAAATGGAAACCAATAATCTGGACAATTCGGAACGCTTTAGTGGGTTTCGATCTCAGGAGGTCTCATCTTTTTGGTCCCTTCTAGGCAAAGCGG
>KZ993880.1:0-27857 GCA_003614705.1 Blyttiomyces helicus | reverse complement strand
GGGGGGGGGGGGGGGGGGGGGGGGGGGGGGGGGGGGGGGGGGGGGGGGGGGAAGTCGAGTGAAGGTGCTGGTGGAGGGGGGTGGTAGCGGAGGGGTTTAAAGGAGTTGGCGCTGAGGCGAAGCCATCCCGACCTTAGGAGGGTGGTGTAGTCCGCAGGTTCAAGCCAACGACTGGCCCCGAGCGTGCCCCCCGTAACCAGGACCGGAACGTTGTTGTGCAGGACTGGGGTGAGCCGCCTGTGGCCGTCTTTCTATATGCTTATTGATCACTGCTGTATGGAGCCACCTCGTGGGTGTCTCACGACGTTACCTAGTCCTAGCTGCTTGAGACAGCCACAGCTGGCTCCTATCGGGTGATATTGCTGAGGTCACTTCGGTTATTAACTTTTGTCGCATTGAGCCAGCTGTGGCTGTCTCAGGTAGTTTACTTGCTAATATCAGCTGCACGAGACAGCCACAGCTGGCTCATCTGGTGAGGAAGTTTACGATTTACTCTGCTAATCCTTTTTGATGGAGCCAGCTGTGGCTGTCTCAGATATGGATCAACGCTGTACCGTTTCATTTCGACAACTTCACCTATAGTTACGAAACTAACTCATCCTATTATATATCACATCTGCACCGTTCCCTCCTAATCAACCTGCACAGGGTCGTTCGTGCCTCACTTACTAGTTCCATCGATTGGAGCCAGCTGTGGCTGTCTCACCTACTAGTTACTGCGGTATCGATTCCACACAACTCAACATGCACGGTATCGTTTCATTCCGGTGAACCACGCTCCGGCCATTCGTTCTCCCCAGAGGGGCCCCCCAAGAAACGAACGACCTGCGCTAACACTTCACCTACATTTCACTTGCTAGTCCGTATGATTGAGCCAGCTGTGGCTGTCTCGGGTAGCTCGCCATTTATATATTGCCGCTGCATGGGAGCCGCCTATGGCCGTCTCAGGTAAGGACGAACGTCTAGGAATGGTTCATTTATATTATCGCTGCATCGTTTCCCTACTAGACTTCATGCGCCAAGGTCATTCCACTTCATTACGGTCAACCACGCTTCGATATTCTACCTCCCCTAAAGGGGCCCCCAAGGGTAGAACATCTGCGCTAACACTTGACCTTCATTACGTTACACTTGCTACCGATCTTAGCTGCTGGGCCCCATGCACGAGGTCGCTTCGCTTACAGCACTACGGTCGGGCACGCTACGGTCGACCGCCCCCCCTGCAAGTTGCAGACCTTATAACTACAGACCCCCTCACCTCCGTAGCCTCTCCTCCCCAACAAGTTGGGTCCGGGGATGCTATTACGGAGAGGGGTTCTTCCGTTAACGTCCTGCAAGGGGGGCTCCTTCTCCCTACGCTAACACCCGACCTTCGCTTCTCATCTTCGACTGACTCGGCACTTCAATATCAGGGCTGCACCGTTTCATGATGGTCACTTAGACATCTGTAGGGGACCCCGACTTGAGCTATGACCCAGAAATGGCCCAAATGACCTTATTTCAATTGAACAATAAAATGATCATTTATTGGGCCATTTTTAGACCTCCATAGACACGATTATCAATAAATGATCCAATTCAGGTCTGGACTCCCTGACCTCTCGACTGTCCTCAAGGGACCTGGAAATGACCTTCCCGGAGACCATGCGATTCGAGGACCCTCTGATTGATTAAATGACCTGAATGACATTGAGGTCGATTCTGAGTTGAAATGAATTGAACATAATTGCGTAATTCGATCAACGGGTGGCAGGTGAGCCTCGTTTTTGTGTCAACGAATCGGATGGAGCGGATCGATTGGAATGGGGGTCGACTCAGTTGATTTCGGGGTTAATGGGGGTGGCGGGAGGAGGGTTGATTGGTCGTAATCGGGGTTGAGTGCAAGTCGGCTGAGGTGTTGGGCTTCATTACCATTATTAATTCAGGCTGCTCGGTTTATTTATCATCGCAGGGTCTTCAGGTGAGGACTCTTGTTTCGGGATCGTTGGAGGGTTGATTATGTGTTCCATGGTGATTAGGTGGTTTATTTCATAATTCATGCTGCTTCGTTCATTAGTGGGATTCTTAGTTGATAAGTTACCGTGGACTTGGGTGGGGGTTGACCCCTGTATTTTAATATAGATCCATGCTGCACGGCTTCTTGCCACACGGGTTACCCTTCGCAATGGGAGCCAGCTGTGGCTGTCTCAGGTCGCTTAATCCTAGGCTGGTCATCACGAAGGAGCCACCTTGTGGGTGTCTCAGGTGGTTTGTTATTGAGGGAGTAAGTGAAGGTGCTGGTGGAGGGGGGTGTTAGCGTAGATCGAAGGAAGGGGGCTTGCAGCGTTTATCACGTAAATCGATGGTAGTCGATTGGAGTGATAATAAGTTGCAACTTGCCAGCCCCCTGGTCGATCGAAGCGTGCCCCCCGTAGCCAGGACCGGAACGACCTTGTGCAGGGAGCCAGCTGTGGCTGTTTGACGCAACACCGATTCGTAACGAACCACCTGAGACAGCCACAGCTGGCTCTGCAGCGTAGATTGACTAAAGTCAGGTTCTGAGACGGCCACAGGCGGCTCAACCGGGAGGGTTATTAAACGTGATTCAGCTAGGACTCGGCAGCAGGAGCCACCTGTGGGCGTCTCAACAAGTGAAGCGAGGAGGAGCCAGCTGTGGCTGTCTCAGCTATAAATTATTGTTGTACCGTTTCATAGTGATATTGATCGCCTTACGAAATGGGAGCCAGCTGTGGCTGTCTCGGGTTGACCATACCCTATTAATCCATACTGAATCCTAGAGGTTACTGCTGCGGTTGAGCCGGCTGTGGCCGTCTCACCTCTAGGTCGCTTCGCTTACTACAACTATTAAAGAGCGCCGCCTGTGGCCGTCGCAACACGTTTAACTATCATAATCACACCGATTTGGCTGTGGTTGTCTATTAATCAGTGCTGCACCGCTTATACTAATAAACAATGCACCTGGTCGTTCCATTACGTCAGCCACGCTCTGTCGTCCCGCACTCCCCTAAAGGGGCCCCCAAGATGCTCCTTCTCCGACGCTAACACCTGACTTCATTGCACTTACGAGTTCCCCTATTGGTTGTCTCCAGGGATCGTTCCTCCGCTACGAGTCGCACGCTACGGGGCCGGGGTGGACCTGCAAGTTGCAAACCTTATACCTTCCATTCCGCTCATCTCCGTGTTCAATCCTCCCCACCCTTCGGGCCACTTCGTGGTCCCAGCAAGCTGGGATGGGTCCGGGTTGATCACTCCGAAGAGCTGCATTACAGGTAACGGTATGCAAGGTCCACCCCTTAAACCCCTCCGCTAACACGACTCTTCGCTCCCCCACTTGCTGACCTAATCTACTTGATCGACCACATGATTATCGTTGCACCGTTGGACTTTATGCCGATGTTGATCCCGATGTTGAAGGTCGCTCCGCTTACGTTGAGGATGATGAAGGAGCCACCTCGTGGGTGTCTCGAGTTGAACTTAAAGATACTGGTTGCACTGGTTGAGACAGCCACAGCTGGCTCCCTTGGAGGTCCTTCTTGATGTCGATTAACCCCTTGTTGCACATGTCGCTTCGCTTACCAATTTAACTGGATGGAGCCACCTCGTGGGTGTCTCAGGTCCTTTCATAATTCATGCTGCACCGTCTCTTATCATGCTGCTACCCTTCTGCAGGGAGACAGCTGTGACTCTCAACTAACAATTCAGGTTGCACGGTTTCATGCTACACTAGCACTCATTCTGCAGGGAGCCGCCTGTGGCCGTCTCAGGTAGTTGATTGAAATAAGGGTTGCATGGTGGAACGAACAGAATGTCGCTTCGCTTGTTGCCGATGTGGTGATGCTGCAGGTTGATATCGTGGTGGCGTCGTTGCTGAAGGTGACCTCGGTCATCACGGGCCTGCTGGCCTACTCATCCTGGTAGCCTCTTTACGATGGAGCCGCCTGTGGCCGTCTCAGGTTGAACTTATTAATCATGGCTGCAGGTTGAACAACGTTGATGACGATTCTGATGATGACCATGTCGCTTCGCTTAACATCACCGATTGATGGAGCCGCCTGTGGCCGTCTCGGGTGGATGAGTTTAGATCGATGTTGCTTCGCTTATTGATGAATATCCAAAGGAGCCAGCTGTGGCTGTCTCAGGACCTTTAAACTATTGCTGTCCTCCGCAATGGGAGCCAGCTGTGACTCTCAGGTCGACCTCTACATTCATCGCTGCATTTTAACTTATGCTGGGTCGTTCATTTCGAGGACCACGCTCCAGTCGTTCACCTCCCCTAAAGGGGCCCCCAAGGGTTCACTTCCGACGCTACCACCCCCTCGTTCTCTTGCTTGGTTGATGGGGCTCCTAACGCGCTATCGCTTGTCCCCTTATCAATTAGTGTTGCACGGATTCATGGGCCCTTCGGTGGGTCGCTTCGCTTACGGCGTTCGTTACGGATCAGGCACGCTCCACCCAACCGGCCCCCCTGCAAGTTGCAAACCTTATACCCTACAGATGACCCACCTCCAGAGCCAGTCCTCGTCAACAAGTTGACTCCGGGCTGGATCTTCCGGAGGGTCATCTTCCGGGTAACGGTCTGCAAGGGGGCCTCCTTTGGGCTACGCTAACACCTGATCCTTCGCTCACTCCTTCAACCATGACTAACTCGCTCCGCCTCTCGAGGTGTCGGGTGGGTTAATCAGTGGTGGAGTGAGGGGGTGGATAGCGGAGGGGGTTTAAGGGGTGGACCTTGCATACCGTTACCCGGAAGAGCGATGAACCGGAGTGCTCCACGCGGACGGAAGGTTCCTCCTTGGGGGCCCCTTTGGGGAGAGGGACCTGGAGGAGCATGGATCACGGAGGTGCATCGATCTGTAGGGTATAAGGTTTGCAACTTGCAGGTCCACCCCGGCCCCCGAAGCGTGCCCCCGAACGTTTCTCTATCGTGCATGGCCGTCGGCAGACAACTGTCTGGACAACCGGAGGGCGTCAGGAGTGGATGGGTGACCCTCATAATTATTGCTGCATCGTGAGACAGCCACAGCTGGCTCCTTCGTTGATGACTGATTGGTCATCCTGCACATTGGTTACCGTCTCAGGTTAATTTAAACTACTGCTGCATCGTTGACTGAATCAGGGTCGCTTCGCTTAGTAGCGCTAATAGATTGAGCCACCTCGTGGATGTCTCATGTTGAATCTATTATAAACCCCTGCTGCTTGAGACAGCCACAGCTGGCTCCCTGTTGCCTCTCCACTTAAAGATCATGGTTGCACGGCTGAGGATTGCTAGGTCGCTTCGCTCACTGATTCCTGTTGATTGAGCCACCTTGTGGGTGTCTCAGGTGGTTATGTTGCTGAGACCCACATATGACTCACCCTGTTAACTAATGATCTTAACTGCATGGAGCCAGCTGTGGCTGTCTCAACGAACCTCCATAAATTATCGATCAGCCGGGGGGGTTGTGAGAAGGCCATAGGCGGCTCCTTGTCGCTGATTAATATGACTCCTGTATTTTATATAATTTATTGCTGCCTCGTTTCATAAGCACACTGGGTTACCCTTCGGTATGGGAGCCACCTGTGGGTGTCTCAGCTCATTCACCTAGATTATCGCTGCAGGTTGATGAACTCATGTCGAACTTAACAATCAAGGCTGCACGGTTGAATAACAAGGAGTTGCTTCGATTATCATCACTGATATATTGTTGAGACAGCCACAGCTGTCTCCCTTTAGGGTCATTACTAATCCTTGCTGCATTGGTGAAGTTGTATAGAGGTGACCTTGATCCCCATGTTGGGGGTCGCTTCGCTTATCAGTTACCGCTAGTGAGCCAGCTGTGGCTGTCTCAAGTAGTCTCAACAATTAACGGGTGTTCTACTTTGAATTATTGTTGCACGGTTTATGGTCTACATTGACTGCCCATATAGAACGATAGTGACGTTAATGTTCTTGATGGTGATGATTCGTTTAATCTGATAGCGTTGACGCTGCCCTTGCTGATGGTGAGTCCTGATGATCATGCTGCTGGTCATCTTGCTGACCTTCGGGTCGATCGACGGATCATTGTTGATCTTGGCCATGGTGGTAACCTTACCGTCGATTGAGAGCCTGGTAGTGATGTTGATCCTCATGATTGAGCCGACTGTGGCCGTCTCAGGTTGGTTACCAACGTTCATCACCGCTTGAACTTGCTGAGACAGCCACAGCTGGCTCCCTTGAGGGCTTTAATAGTCTGATACATTGATCACCTGTAGCTGTCTCATGTTGATTATAAACCATCGTTGCACTGGTCTTGAACGAGGTCGCTTAGCTTAAATAGATGGAGCCACCTCGTGGGTGTCTCAGGTGGCTTACTAACGATTAGGGTTACGATTGGGTGGTGCAGGATGCACAGGTCGCTTCGCTTATCAACTGAGCCTAGGGAGCCGTCTGTGGCCGTCTCGTTAACTCCTCACTAATTTATGCTGCACTGTTGAGACAGCCACAGCTGGCTCCTCTCGTTGGGCATCATTTATAATCGTTGTTGCACATGTTGATGTTGAGGGTGATCAAGAGGTCGCTTCGCTTTCAACTTCATCACATAGAGCCGCCTGTGGCCGTCTCATGTAGACCAATTTAAATTAATGCTGCACCGTTGGATGAGCAAGAGGTCGCTTCGCTTACTAACTACCGCTGCAGTATATACCTCGTGGGTGTCTCATGTTAACCTTGGTAGATGGTTGAGACAGCCACAGCTGGCTCCCTGTTGAATCCTGGACTGACCATCATTACTAATCCCTGTTGCATTGTTGATGCCTCACCAGTTGATCCATATTTATTATTCATCTGAACCATAGTTCCTGCGCCCTTCGGTTGCCTCTTATAAATAATGGTTGCACGGTGTCATGGGCCCTTTGTTAGGTCGCTTCGCTTACTGAATGATGTTACATGGAGCCAGCTGTGGCTGTCTCAAGTTTATGACTAGTAATCCCTGCTGTACGTTGAGACGGCCATAGGCGGCTCCCTTTACTGGTCATAAACGGGTCGCTTCGCTTACCAGCTCAATCGTAAAGAGCCAGCTGTGGCTGTCTCAACACCTACACATCACTGCTGCACCGGTTTCACTAATAAACACATGCACCTGGTCGTTCCATTACGATGAGCCACGCTACGGCAGCCCTGTCTCCCCTAAAGGGGCCCCCAAGGACAGGACTACCTGCGCTAACACCTCATCTTCATTGCACTTGTTAATCAACACCACTCGAGCCAGCTGTGGCTGTCTCACCCCTAACCCCTAACAGGGGGACCACAAGGTGCGATGTGTCCTCGCCGGACGGGCTACTGCAACAGTAGACGATCGCTTCGGTGGGCACGCTACGGGGGCCGGGCACTGCCTTGAACCCTCAGACTTATTAACCTCTCCGATCGACTACCATCGATCTACGAGGTTAAACGCTTCGGCGGCAGCACCCTTAAACCCCCTTCGCTAACACCCACCTACGTTACACTTGAGACCTCAGCTCCTGATTAACCACCTCGATTCTGGGGTGCGTTAGTCTGGAGGGGTAAGTGAAGGTGGTGTTAGTGGAGGGAGAAGGAGCCCCCCTTGCAGAACGTTGGTGGAAGGCCCCCTCTCCGGAGAATCCCACGCGGACCCAACTTGTTGGGGAGCATGGGCTTCGGAGGTGAGGGGGTCTGTAACCATAAGGTCTGCAACTTGCAGGGGGGGCGGTCGACTGGAGCGTGCCACCGTAACGTTCCTCTAAACGCGGAGCTACTTGACTACCCGTCGACTTGCTAAACTAGACCTCGGCTGCACCGGACTCCTTCGTGAAGGCCTGGTGCCTGGGTCATTTATTCCTAATCGTTGCTGCTTGAGACAGCCACAGCTGGCTCCCCTTGCTTAACCCTTGACCGAATCACGATTACCGGGATTAACCCTGGTTACACCGAGACACCCACGAGGTGGCTCCTTGTTAATCCTGGACGTCTAATCGGCTCCCTTTAATCTTGTATTGGTTATCACGTTGACCTTGCTTTAATCCTTGAAGTCGTATCACGACTAATCCTGATTAATCCTGAGGTTGAACCTCGTTGATCCCTATTAATTCTGGCTGAGCCGCCACGTGAATCTTGCTGAATCCTTGGTTGGTGATCATATTGAGCCGCCTGTGGCCGTCTCGTTAATCCGTGAAGTCCATCGTCACTTTTAATCACTGCTCAACTGTCGAGACAGCCACAGCTGGCTCTCATTGTTTAATCCTTACTAATTCCTGCTGCACGTTAATTAAACATCCGATGTATGAGCCAGCTTATTGCTGTTTCAGGTAGCCTACCTATAAGTTATTGCTGCCTCGTTTCATAAGCACACTGGACTCTCCTACGGAGTGGGAGCCACCTCATGGGTGTCTCGGGTGGATTAATGACCCTTGCTGAACTTGTTGAGACAGCCACAGCTGGCTCCTTTGGAGATCGGTTAGGATGGTGTTGCAGGTTGGGTAATCCATGATGCACCTAGTCGCTTCGCTTACCTCATCAATGATTACAGAGAGCCGCCTGTGGGCGTCTCAGGTTGATCACCTTTAAATTGCTGCTGCACGGTTGGCTATGAATCAGGTCGCTCCGCTCAACATCATGACCTATGGGAGCCGCCTGTGGCCGTCTCGGATCATTAACAATTCATGTTGCACGGTCTCAACTAATAAACTGGGGCTACGCTTACCAATGATCGTTGGGTGGAGCCACCTCGTGGCCGTCTCAGGTAGCTTATTGAAATTAACGTTGCATCGGTCTCCTAGCAAGGTGTCGCTTCGCTCATTAACATTATCCTAGGGAGCCAGCTGTGGCTGTCTCAAGTAGCCTCCGTTAATTAACAGGGGTAGTTGCTCGAGACGGCCACAGGCGGCTCCTTTGCGAGGTCGCTTCGTTTATGAATTCAGGCTGCACGGTTTCATAGCTATGACTGAACTCTCATACGGAATGGGAGCCAGCTGTGGCTGTCTCAAGTCACTTTAGATCAGTATTGCACGGGTTCATGGGCCCTTTGGTAGGTCGCTTTGTTTATTGAGCTATAACATGGAGCCCCCTCGGGGGTGTTTAGGGTTGGTTATCAATTAATGCTGCAGGTTGAAGGTGAACTTACTGGTGTTGAGACAGCCACAGCTGGCTCTCCTGTTGATTGAGGATAATGTCAACCCCTCTGTTGGTGATGTTGGTTCTGTTGATAACGAGGTCGCTTCGCTTATATCCATCGCCACATTGAGCCACCTCGTGGGTGTCTCGGGTGAATTACTAACTGATGCTGCTAGAACTCCTTGGTGTCAACCTCGCTGGTTAAACTTTACGACGATGGTGATGACTAGGGTGACGTGTGATGCAAGGTCGCTTCGCTTACCACTTTCACTGGATTGAGCCGCCTGTGGCCGTCTCGTGTTGATTACTGCTGCAGAGACAGCCACAGCTGGCTCCCTTGGGGATCGGTTATGATGACAATGATGTTGATAACGATGTTGCTTGACGCATTACCTCACTTCCTGACGCACTTCGTTTGTATAACCTATAGGTTACTGCTGCAGGTTGAATGAACGAGTCGCTTCGCTTGTTTATGAGGACGGTGCCGTCATACACCCATCATATGTCGCTCTGCTTACTATTTATTAATCACTGCTGCACTGTTGATGGTGACGATTAGGATGAGGGTGGTTCCGCTGCTTGATATACACAGGTCGCTTAGCTTATCATTACTGCGGAACTTGCTGAGACGGCCACAGGCGGCTCCCTCATTGAACTAATAATCTTTCGTTGCATAGGTGCCTCATGTTGAAGGTCGCTTCGCTTACTAGCCTTGGTGTAAGGAGCCAGCTGTGGCTGTCTCAGGTTAAACTTACATCATGGTTGCTTGGGTTCTTGGGCCCTTCGGTGGGTCGCTTCGCTTATCGTCTTCAATCGGAGGGAGCCGACTCGTGGCCGTCTCAGGTTGATAATATAACGGGTTCTCCTCATATTGAGCCAGCTGTGGCTGTCTCATCTACATATTCATGCTGCACCGGTCCCTACTAACCCTTTCATGCACGAGGACGTTTCATTTCGGGACCACGCTCTAGTCGGTTATCTCCCCTAAAGGGGCCCCCAAGGACAACCTCCTGGCGCTAACACCCCCTACACTACACTTGTTATCGATCCTGGGTTAAGACGATTGTACGGGGTCGTTCGTTACGATGGAGCACGCTCCGCCAACCGTCTCGCCAGACGCTCGCGAGCTCGCTACTCGACTCTTATTGGCTTCACTAACACCCCATCTACACTCACTTGACGTTACGATTGCATTCCTGACGCCCTATCGGTTGTCCGGACAATGAGACCTGCGGTCGGCTCTTGCACGACTAGATGAACGTTACGAGGGGCACGCTCCGGGGCCGGTCACTGGCTTGAACCCTCAGACTTATTCATCCTACGATCGACTACCATCGATCTTCGGATGAAACGCCCTCGGCGCCAGCTCCCTTAAACCCCTTCGCTAACACCCCTCTTCACTCCCGCCAACTGACCCAACACCTTGCGATCTTGGTTGCGCCGCTGAATGAATTGATGAGCGTACTGACATCCGTAGGGATACCGGAGTCCTTGACCTGGACTATGACCCAGAAATGGCCCAATCGAGCTTATTTCAATTGAGTCAATTGAGCATCAATAATTGGGCCATTTTTACATGTTAGTAGATTCATTTCCAGATAAATGGCCCAATTGATGGACCGACCCCTCGGACCCCTCGATTGAGCTAAGGGACCTCTGAAATGGGTCAGCTGGGGGGCGTGCGATTGGGGACCCCTTTAATCGATGAAATGGCCTAAATGACTTCTAGATCGATTCTGAATTGAACATCAATTGAAATGAATTGGATGAATGGTAGAGTGGGTGGCAGGTGAGCCCACTTTTTGTGTCACCGAATCGAATTGAGTGGAACGCAATGGGATTAGGGACGATTCGGTTTATTTCGGGGTTAAAAGGGGTGGCAGGTGAGGTGGTTATCATGAAGAATCGGGGCTGAAGGGGGAAGGTGATTCCACAGCATTACTAACAATTGGGGTTGTATCGTTGTGTTCAATCAGGGGGTCTCGTTCATAGGTCGATGGGGGGGTCTGCACTATAAAGGTGGGTTAACAATTATGGTTGCACGTTTCATGGCCACACGGTTATCCTTCGGAATGGGAGCCGCCTGTGGGCGTCTCATGTTAAAGGTCGCTTCGCTTGCGATGATCAATGGGTTGAGCCACCTCGTGGGTGTCTCAGGTGACTCACAATTCAGGTTGCTCGCTTCATGGCTTGAATGACTCCTGCGGAATGATGGTTGATCAGATGGATTCACCGTTCTTTATCAGGTAATATTCCTGCGGAATGACTGAAGTCTTTATTAGATGGCTATCCTTCGGAAGGTTCTTCTCCAATTGATTCTCCGGCGGAGCTCTTATGGGTCTCTCATACTATTTTAAACTGATGCTGAATGGTTGTTTATGAAGACTCCTGTGGAACTCTTTATTCAATTGGTTATCCTTGATCAGGTCATACTCCTTCGGAGTGGGAGCCAGCCTGTTGCTGTCTCAGGTGGAGACATTCACAACTAGGGTTGCAGGTTGATGAGTCATATTCTTTATTAGATGATACTCCTTCGTAGGTTGAGCCCAAGTGGTTATCCTGCGGAAGTGGAGCCACCTGTGGGTGTCTCAAGTGGATTCCTTCACAATTCAGGTTGTACGGTGGGTGACTCATGATGCACATGGTCGATTCGCTCTATACCACCCCCTCGCTCCTCAACCCCGAAGCCTCGGGGCATCGATCGTTCGTACGTTACTCGATTCTTGCTGACTGACCCCCACCCCTTCCAGGGGAGTGCTACTGAAGGGTCATATCAGGGGGGGGGTCCTTACTAACAATTCAGGTTGCACCGGTTCATTAACTCTGCTAGGTCGCTTCGCTTAGGGTTATGGTTGGTAGCTAACTGAGCTCCGCGTTTATGGAATCGTTACGGTGGGGCACGCTGCGGGGCCGTTCGTTGGCTTGAACCTGCGGACTACACCACCCCTCCTAAGGTCGGGGATGGCTTCGCCTCAGCGCCAACTCTCTTAAACCCCTCCGCTACCACCCCACCTTCACTACTGGACCTTGACTGAACCGATTGACCTCGATTTTGGGGTGTCGGTTGGGTGGGTCTCGGTTAGGGAGTGGAGGGGGTGGTAGCGGAGGGGTTTAAGAGAAGGATCTTGCACTCCGGTTCACCGTAAATCGATGGTAGTCGATTGGAGGTGAATAAGGTGGGCAACTTGCTGATCCTGAACGGCCCCGAGCGTGCCCCCGTAACGTTTCTATGACGGCGGAGCTCGTTAGTCACCCTCGTCGACCTCCCACACTTACAGACCCCCGCTGCACCGGACCCATCACACTTTGAGACCTTGGCTGCACGGTGTCCTACTAAGCGTTAGATCTAAGCTGCACGGGTGCACCACAACGAGGTCGCTTCGCTTGACACCTTCGTGATCAACTCACCCAACTTGCACAGGACGCCTTCCCCAGAGGGGACCCCTTGCTAACGAACCTACCCTGACTCCTAACGCCCTTCGGTTGTTGACACACTCAAGATGACTGCTGCACGGGTTCACCACAACGAGGTCGCTTCGCTTGTAGCCCTCTATCCTATCTCACTCAAGTTCAACGATGACGCCTTCCCCAAGGGGGACCCCTTGCTGATGACCCTCCCCGAGTGACTAGCGCACTCCGTTTGCTGACACACCTAAAGATTCCCGCTGCACGGTTGATCCACTTGCACGATGGCGCTTCGCTCGATACCCTCTTCAACTCACTCACCCTCAAGGTCGCCTTCCCCGTAGGGGACCCCTTTGCTTGTAGCCACACCACGTTACTAGCGCACTCCGTTTGCTGAGACACCTTGAAACCTACGCTGCACGGTGATCTAAACCAAGTCGCTTCGCTTACTGAGGACTATGATTAGGGTGACGCTGATGTTGATCATGGTGGTGATGAGGGTGACTAACCCTTGACGCAAGATGGCGCTTCGCTTACCAACACTACTGGAATTGTTTCTCACTTAGATCATGGTTGCACGGTGGGTAACTCATGTTGCACGATGGCGCTTCGCTTACCATGTGAATCTAGGGAGCCACCTCGTGGGTGTCTCAGGTAGCTTAAAGATTATGGTTGCTTGAGACAGCCACAGCTGGCTCCTACTGATGTTGATTCTGGTGATCCCGCTGGTTAACCGGTTGATCGTGAGGTCGCTTACGATGACCTTACGAAGGAGCCGCCTGTGGCCGTCTCAGGTAGATACTTTATAATCGATGCTGCAGGTTTCATGTCATGATGACTATCCTGCGGAAGGAGGCCGACTATGGCCATCTCAGGTGAATGATTTATAAACTACCGCTGCACCGGACTCATGATGCACAGGTCGCTTCGCTTATCACTTACAATTGAAGGAGCCAGCTGTGACTGTCTCAGGTTAAATTATGAATCATAGCCGCACCGTTGGACTGAACAAGGTGTCGCTTAGTGGTGATTACGGCGATAACGATTCCGCTGCTGGATCTGCACAGGTCGCTTCGCTCACTAAATTAACCAGGTAGAGCCGCCTGTGGCCGTCTCGGGTCACATTGAAATCGATGTTGCACGGTCGGTGACTTGTTAATCATAAACGTTGAAGGTGAATCCCTATTCATTACAGTTGCACGGTTGACTAATCCATGCTGCAAGGTCGCTTCGCTTATCCTTAATGATGAAGGTGTTGAGACAGCCACAGCTGGCTCCCTGTTTAGTATTGATCACTACACATTTATGCTGCAGTTTGATGGGCCCTTCGGTGGGTCATCTTGCAGGGTCGCTACGCTTATCAACTAAACGACATGGAGCCACCTCGTGGGTGTCTCGGGTTGAACTTATTAGTCAGGGCTGCAAGTTGAATGTGAATCAGGGTTGCTTTGCTCAACATCACCGTCCCAGGTTGATTATCAATCAGGGTCGCTTCGCTTATTGAGCCCCGCTGATTGAGCCAGCTGTGGCTATCTCAGGTAGAACTTAATGACCATAGCTGCAGGTTGATGACGGACACGAGGTCGCTTCGCTTATCAGTGACTTACTAATCAAGGGTGAACGTTGAGACGGCCACAGGCGGCTCCTCTACTCGTTAGTCACTGTTGGAGGGGTTGCTTATTTAAATAGATATTGCATCGTTGAATAGAATTCGGGTCGCTAAGCTTACTAATCTGCTGCAGGAGCCACCTGTGGGTGGCTCAGGTCATTGACTCACGATTCAGACTTTAGGTTGAGCCTGATTGCGAAGCGCTTATTAACACCGACTCAGGTCATTCAAATTCATGCTGCACGGTCTCAACTCACTCAAATAGCAAAGGGTCTCTCATTTAGACCAGGGTTGCACTGATGACATCTACGATGCACGAGGTCGCTTCGCTTACTAAACTCGAGGATAAGAGCCACCTCGTGGGTGTCTCGGGTCACTTACTAATCCTGGCTGCAGGTTGAACAGCGTTGATGACGATTCTGATGATGAACATGTCGCTCCGCTTGTTGGTACCGATCGATTGAGCCGCCTGTGGCCGTCTCGGGTTAACCCATTAATCACTGTTGAACTGCTTGAGACAGCCACAGCTGGCTCCCTTTGCTAAGGTCCTGGTGTTGATGATGGTAATAATGAACTGCGGGTTGAATATAACGGTGTCGCTCTATTCATTAACTGAACCAGGCTCTCTTGTTGCTCATATAAATTCAGGTTGAATGGTGGGTCACTCATGACGATTGAGTCGCTTCGCTTACCAATGATCGCGGTGTTGAACTTAAAGACCTTGGCGGCACTGTTGGATGAGCAAGGGGTCGCTACGTTCACTAGATTAAATGGAAGGAGCCACCTCATGGGTGTCTCAGGTTGGTTACCAATTCATGCTGCAGGTTGATGAACTCGAGGTCGCTACGCTTACTGACCTACATAGATTGAGCCGCCTGTGGGCGTCTCAGGTTACTTTAAATCACCGTTGCACGGTTGAATGAACAAGGGGTCGCTTTGCTTATCACCTAAACCACATGGAGCCACCTCGTGGGTGTCAGGTTGAACGTTATAAACTATTGCTGCACGGTTGCATGGACTCGAGGTCGCTTCGCTTAGCACCTTCACTACATGGAGCCGCCTATGGCCGTCTCAGGTTGACATTAAAGATAGCGGCTGCGGGTTGAACAGGATGCAAGGTGTCGCTTCGTTTATCAACACTTATTCTGCTGAGACAGCCACAGCTGGCTCCCCTTGATGGTGATGTCAACCCCGCTGGCTAAACTACTGTCTGACGACGATGAGTTAGAATGATGATGATTGATTCATGTGCACGATGTCGCTTCGCTTACCAATCGATGTTGCAGGAGCCACCTCCTGGGTGTCTCAGGTTGATACTATTCATTGATCACCGTTTATTGTTGAGGGCCAGTTGGCTACACTGGCTAGTCATTATTACTGCTGGGCATTGCTCATTGAAACCGATGTTGCACGTTGACTGACCTCAAGGTCGCTTCGTTTACTAATCCATGCCCCATTGAGGCACCTTGTGGGTGTATCATGTTGGTTATGACATTGATGGCGATATTGATTATAATGCTGAGGGTGACGGTTGAGCCGCCTGTGGCCGTCTCAGCTATATATGGTCCACTTGAACTCTGAGACAGTCACAGCTGGCTCCCATTGCTACAGGGTGTTGATGGTGACGTCTCCTATGTTGAATTAATTACTGCTGCATGGTTGAATTAAACTCGAGGTCGCTTCGCTTAATGAATCCGTTGGGAGGAGCCACCTCGTGGGTGTCTCATGTTTACTAATAACGTTTATTGCCGCTGCACTTGCTGAGACAGCCACAGCTGGCTCCCTTGGTACTCCTTGATGTCAACCCCGAAGGCTAAACTGATGCCGACCCAGGATTCACGGGTCGCTTCGCTAAACAACGACGGATGGGGAGCCACCTCGTGGGTGTCTCAGGTGAATTAATAATCATTGTTGCATGGTTGAATAGTACCCAGGTCGCTCCGCTTAACGTTACCACTGAATTGGGCCGACTGTGGCCGTCTCAGGTTGAACCTACTCATTCCTCACAGCTGGCTCCCCTGTTGGTGATGGTTCTAATGTTGGTGATGACGGGGACGCTGACTCCGGTGTTAATCATGTCGCTTCGCTTATCAACCCTCGCTGAATGGAGCCGTCTATGGCCGTCTCAGGTAGTTCTATTAAAGATCCCGGCTGCAGGTTGAAGAGCAAGGGGTCGCTTCGCTTACGAGTATCCGTTGATGGAGCCGCCTGTGGCCGTCTCGGATTGAACTGAACATGTAGATTATCGTTGCACGTTTGAATACGAACGAGGTCGCTTCGCTTACCGCCTACGATCTAAGGAGCCACCTCGTGGGTGTCTCATGTTTATTAATCATCGTCATCTTTGGCTGCATTGGCGACTCGTTATTGGTGCTGAGACAGCCACAGCTGGCTCCTTAAACGGAGACTCCGATCATTACTGTTATATCCTGCTAATGATTAACTAACCTTCGCTGCAGTGAGCCAGCTTGTTGTTGTCTCGGGTTGTTAACAGATGAACGGGTTGAGGGAGCCGCCTATGGCCGTCTCAGGTGGCAAGGGGTCTCTTATGATGACGATTGAGCCAGCTCGTGGCTGTCTCAGGTAGTTCATTTAAATCGATGTTGCACTTATAAAGGGTCTTGGTGTCGAGACAGCCACAGCTGGCTCCTTCGTTGACCTAATAATCTTACTGTCCTGGAGTTTATGATGGTTACGGTCGAGCCGCCTGTGGGCGTATCAGATAACAATTATTGCTGCTCCGTTTATTATGTATACATGCAAGGGTCGTTCCGTTCCATTACGATCAGCCACGCTCTGGTCAACCGCCTCCCCTAAAGGGGCCCCCAAGAGCGGTCTCCCGGCGCTAACACCTGATCTTCATTGCACTTCACTTCATAATTAGCTCACGTTCCTGACGCCCTATCGGTTGTCCGGACAGTAACACCTGCGGTGGGCTTCGTGCACATTAGGGTAACGTTCGGGGCACGCTTCGATCCTCCGGCCCCCCCTTGAAGTTGCGACCCTTATAACCCCTCCGATCGACTACCATCGATCTACGGGGTTAACGAGCCTCAACGGGGGGCCTCCCGGATCTACGCTAACACCCCTTCACTGCCTCGCCCTCGACTGACGCACCCCGACTTCAGCTATGACCCAGAAATGGCCTAACTAATCCTTATTTCAATTCAATCCAATTGAACATCATTTGGGCCATTTTTTAGGCCATTTTTAGACCTCCATAGACACTCAATTAAATAAATGGCCCAAATGAATCGATTAGACCTCTGGACCCTCAATTGGGCCATTGGGACCCTGAAAATAGGTCACCTGGGGGGCGTGCGATTGGGGATCCCTCCTGGTTAGTAAAGGGACTAAATGGGCCATTTCATTGAATTGAATTGAACACCAATTGAACACGAATTGGAAGAATGACAGAGGGCATGGCAGGTGAACCCTGTTTTTGTGTCAGCGAATCGGATTGAGTGGAACGTATTGAAGTGAGGGTCGATTGGATCATTTCGGGGTTAGAGGGGGTGGCGGGTGATCTGTTTAACATTGATAATTGGGGTTGAAGGGGTGGGGGGAGGGGTAATCGGTGGCATTATCGTTATTAATTCAGGCTGCACTGGTTATTTCGATCGGATGGATTGCGGGTGGGGTGTCCTGTTTATAGGGGGTTGGAGGGTCGATTATGGGTACCATGGTGGTTGGGTGATTCGTATAACAATTAGGGCTGCTTCGTTCATTAGTTGGATCCTTAGTTGATTAGTTACCGTGGGGTTGGTCGAGGGTTGACCCCTGCGTTTATAAGACCTATCATTCTTAATTATGGCTGTACTGGTTACTTTCGGTTGGGTGCTAGTTGTGTGAGGTTACATGTTTAGGGATTAGTCTGGGGTTGAATCAGGATGATATGTTAGTTGGGTGATTCGTTTAACAATTAGGGATACCTCGTTCATTGATGGAACTCTTTATTTCAGAAGTACCGTGGAGTTGGGTGAGGGTTGACCCCTGTATTTTAGTATAAATTCATGCTGCTTCGTTTCGTGTCACACTGGTTACCCTTCGGAATGGGAGCCAGCTGTGGCTGTCTCACGACTCTACTGCACTTGAGTCCATCCTCATGAGGTGGTCTGCACGGGGTCGTTTCGTTACGGGCCACGCTCTAGTCACCCCTCTCCCCTAAAGGGGCCCCCAAGGAGGGGTTCCTGGCGCTAACACCCCTGCACTGCACTTGTGGGGTTCGGGGGGGGGTCTGCACGGGGTCGTTTCGTTACGGGCCGCACGCTCGGGGCCGCTCAGGGTCAGCAAGTTGCAACTTATAATCCACTCCAATCGACTACCATCGATTTACGTGGCTTAACGCTGCAAGACCCTTCGCTTAAACCCCTCCGCTACCACGACCCTTCACTACACTTGCATGATCCGTGGGTGGGTGACTCACTTTTAAATCGAGGCTGCGGAGGAAGTAGAGGAAGTAAAGGACGCTTCTGTTCACTATGAAGGCTCAGGTTAAGTTCACCGTTGGGGTGGCGTAACTGGGTTGGAGGTGGATGGTGTAAGTCGCTATTTCACCTCGTGCGGCTGCCATCGAGCCAACACTTAGATCGGTCCCATACGACTGCTGCGGTGTTGGTACCACTCGGTGATGAAGCCTGTGCTGGCACGCTATCGAGCTGCGTGAACTGGGACGGACCGGAGGCTTAACGGCCCTCAAGTCTAGAAACTAATCCCATACGGAACGACGCCCGGACCATCCTGCATCAGGACTCTGGGTGGGAAAGTGCCTAACTGGGGAGCCATGACGCACACGATGAGGACCTACCCTGGGTTATCTTGACCTCCTCGTGTTTACCTTTGGCTGAAGCAGCATCGGACTTGGCCTTCGGGTCGGGTTGGGTGGTGGGGAGGCTGGTGGGTGAACATGGGGAGATGACGGGATGGGCTGGCCGGTTACTTGGTGGGTGGGTGTGGAGGGGTACTCCGGGAGGGGGTACGGGTCATCAGCGAGGAGGGGCTGGTGTCAACTGCGAGGCGTGGCGGCTGTTGTGACCGTATCTGAGCTTCTAACTTCACGACGGTGGAGGGTGAACAGTAGGCGATTCGTCACTAGGGGCTTACGCGTTGGCGTGGGGAAGTGCGGATGTGCTGCATTGTAGTCGCTTGCTAGGCATGGCTGGGGGGGAGGTCGCGTTCTCTGGTCTCACTAACAGCTCTTGGGCTGCTCTGGTGGGGGTGGACCGTGAGTATGATGATCCCTTAAGTGTGCGGGGGCAAGGGGCGAGCGGTGTGTACGGCGTACGAATGCTGGCTTCACGGTGCGGGGGGCCTTCATGTTGGGGTGTGCTGAACCAGGAGGGGGTGTGTCCTTGTGACCCGAGGATCCTGGGGAGGTGTGCTTGAGCGTGGGGGCATCTTGTATGCGGTGGGGTGCTGAACAAAAGGCAACAGCTTGTAGGGGCTGCACGTTTAACCGAGTAGGCGGTCCTTTGGGGCTGGTGATGCGGGGGTGGCGTGTGGCTCTTCTCCAGGGATGGGGGACGGACCTTTTCGAGTTTAGCCCGGGTGAAGGATCCTTGATGGCGGTGCCCACTCTTGAGGGGGAGGCATGGTCTAGGGGGTCTGGAGGTTGGGTGGAAGCTGGGGGTGTGCTGCGGAACATCACGTGGGTGGTGTGCATCTGCTAACTATCTAAGGTACCTGGCCAGGTGACTCTCGTCGTTGGGTGGATCCAATCTGCGGGTGCTCCCTTTCAACAGCCGATGGTACAGTCGACAGCTTGAAGTTGCAACTGAACGGTCACACCAGACATGTGGGCGAAGTTGGCGGCAGGCGGGCGAGACCGGAGGATAACAAGTTGGGGTGAGAAACAGTACACGGATGACGGCCAAGAGGAGAAGAACAACCTGGGGGCGCTGTGTCATATCGCTTGCGTAATCGTAACCCTACGTAAGTGCACGATTAACTCTCTGGAGAACCATGGCTGGGCGTAGGCCTTGTAAACTCTGGGGGTGAGATTCTTCGTGTACGATGCAACTGAAGGGAGCCGCTTCATCCTCATGGCGGGGGTGGGGTGTGTGGGCGACAAGGGAAACGGACTAAGGGCTACGAACCTGACTGAGTCCTCATCCAAGAAACCACGTCCAGTGGGAGTATCGTTCTACCGAAGCGTCACTGGTATTCTGTGATGACGGAGGGGGGCGAGTGGTGAGTGAGGAGGTGAGGAGTGGTACCTGCTGCCTGACCTTACGATTACAAGAAGGCTACTTACCTTAGGTACATGTGGGTGTATGTTGCAACGTGATAGCTAGTATGCTAAGGGTGTTCTCAACTTCTTCGGACAGTCTCGCGTGTGGGTGCGCGGTGTCTGGTGCCACTTCTTGTGGTGGACTGAAGGTTGAAGGGCGGCTCACTACGCATGGTAGCTCCTTCTTCGGGGTATGCTCGAGAGAGTAGAAGGCACTGAGCTCGGTGCTAAAGTGGAAGTTAGCAAGTTAACCATGTCAGAAATGATGGAGTCACTGCGGTGGCGTATGACTTGCGGCAAGACCCACGGTGGTAGGCCGTAGGGTGGTGGGTTTCAATCTTGCTGGAGGTGGCTTCGGTTACTGACAGTTGGACGTGTGGCTTCACGTTAACGGCCGGGTGTTGGTTGGCATCTAGCACAACAGGAGTGCGCCTCGTGATGCGGGGAGGTGGGGGTTCGAGGCCCTCGGTGCGTTGGTGGGGGGAGTGGAGGTTCAGGCGGAGGGGGTGGTAGCGCAAGGAGAAGGAGGTGGCCCGCAAGAATCGTTGGCTGGAAGGGGCCCCTCTGGGGAGGGAAGCCATAAGGTTCGCAGCTTTGAGGGCCACCGGTCGACTGGAGCGTGCCCCCGTAGACTGAACCGGAACGTGGGTGGGTACGAGGTCGCTTCGCTTACTACTCTCTTTCACTCAACCTCGGGGGCCCTTCCCCGAGGCATCGCTCGTTCATCCGTTACTACCTACAGATTGATGTTGCACAGGTCGCTTCGCTTATGTTGGTGAGAGGGTTATGCTGCTGTGATGAACGAGGTCGCTTCGCTTATGTTACCTATGACGGCTCCGCTGGTGGTGATATCCAAGGTCGCTTCGCTTTTGTTGATGGTGGGGTTCCGCTGGTGGTTTTACTAGGTCGCTGCGCTTGGGCTGATGACAATGGTTACAGGTTGATGTTGCATGGGTCGCCTTCCCCAGGGGTCCCTTTGCTGATGGAGCTACTAAAGATTAAGGTTGCAGGGTCGTTTCGCTTGCGATAGGTGGGGGGCACCGCTGGCGGTGATGAACGAGGTCGCTGCGCTTAGGTCGGGATAACGGTTCTGCTGCTTGGTCGACTGGGTCGCTTCGCTTATGATGGGGGTGGGGTTACACTGGTGGGTCTCACGATGGCGCTTCGCTTGTAGGGTGATAAGGGTTCTGCTGCTAGGTTGCACGGGGTCGCCTTCCCCAGGGGGGCCCTTTGCTCACGGAACTCGGATAGGTTGGTGTTGCTCAGGTCGCTTCGTTTAGGTGGGGGGGGGGAGGGTTACAGGTTGGTGTTGCATGGGTCGCTGCGCTTAGAACCACTACGTCACTCCTCAACCCTGAGGTCTCAGGGCCTCGATCGCTCCTTCGTTACCTTCTACAGATTGATGTTGCACAGGTCGCTTCGCTTATGTTGATGATGACGGTTATGCTGCTGATCTGAACGGGTCGCTTCGCTTACGATCACTACGTCACTCCCTCAACCTCGGGGCCCCTACCCCAAGGCATCGCTCGTTCCTTCGTTTGTTACCACTTGACTGACTACCGATTGATGGACTTCGGGACTGCCTCACTAACTCTTGGACCTTACCGATCGCTGCTGCACTGGATGATGAACTCGTTGATGGTGGATCCTGTGGTCATGGAGGGTGCTACTGACGTCCTAGGGAGACCTGCACGATGTCGTTCCACTACGGATGACCACGCTCCACCAACCGTCTCCCGCAAGCGGGGCCCCAAGGACGATTGGCTGCGCTAACACTCATCCTTCGTTTCACTTGACTACTCACCTGTTGATGGATTGCATGCTCGTGCCTCGCATCACCTCGACTAGCTACCAATCGTTGTTGAACGGATGATCTTGAGTTGATGAGCTTACTGACATCCGTAGGGAGCAGTGCTGATGGTCGTTCAGTCGACAACTCCTTCACTTGACGATTTGCCTAATGATTGGGGTTGAACCTGACGAAGGTTGTTGATGAATCGCTTACTGATGGACCGACTTGAACCTTACCGATCACTGCTGCACGGACTGATCGACTTGTTGAGTACTGACATCCGTAGGGAGACTGATACTACGTCGTTCGCGGGCTCACTTACCATCTTCGTTTACTGATCGATTTACCTCATGCTCGTACCTCGCATCACTGAACTATCTACCAATCGCTGTTGCACTGGACGACGAACTGTTGATGGAGTTGCCTACTGATACCTGAAAGAAACTAAACGAGGTCGCTCCGCTTACTGACACTGCTTCGTTCTCATGCGGTCCTTGCTTATCATTAAGCTACTTACCAATCGTTGTTGCACCTGTTGATGATGGTCTTGATGATCCTGTTGCTAACCGAGCTGACCATCGCGAGGGTTCTGATGTCGGATAAGACGGTATCGGTTCCTGTTGATTCTGTAGCCCTTGATGACGATTATGTTGTTGATGTCCTTGACGACTCTGGTTACAGCGATGGGTCTGTTGATGAACGAGCTGCTGGTCTTGACGGTTGAGCTGATGATGAGGTCCTTGATGCGGAGCCTCCTGTAGTCTCCCTGAAGGGTACTAATCGCTGTTGCACCTTGACTTGATTACTGAGGGTCAGCTGAGACAGCTGCTGGTGGTGTCATCCTGTTGCTGAAGATCGTGGCTGCACGGTAGACCTTGATGATGATCGAGTTGAGGGTTGACGTCTTGAGCTCAATCGTGGTATCCATCTCGTTGGTGAAGAGCCTCGTGACGGTGGAGCCGCCTGTGGCCGTCTCAGCGGATGATCTTCTTGGCAGAGGTGGGGGTAGTAGGTGCTACTCAAACAAGGCTGGAAGTGGGGGTAGCTGACATCGGGTGAGGTTGCTTAGGTCGTTGTCGATCGTCTTGATTACCAACTGGCTACGAACCCTACCCATCCCTGCTGCACTGACTACTCAAGGGTCGTTCCGTTACACTACGGGCCACGCTCTGGTCGTCCCGCCTTCCCCAGAGGGGCCCCCAAGAGGCTCCTTCTTCCTACGCTAACACCCCTTCGTTGCACTGCACTTGTACCGCTGGATCATAGTTGCACGGGGTCGTTCCGGTCAGCCACGCTCCAGACCTCACCTCCCGCAAGCGGGGCCCCAAGGGTGAGCTCCTACGCTAACACCTGACCTACACTTGATTAGCCTGCGATGTTCCTACGGTCGCAAGCTCCCTGCGCCCTTCGGTTGCACTGCACGATCGTAGGGCCGTTTCAGAGGGGCACGCTACGGTCGACCGGTGCCCATGCAAGTTGCAGACCTTACCCTTACGTCCCCCTCATCTCCGTGATCTGTCCTCGAACTCTCACCTCCCCAAGGGGCCCCCAAGGGTGAGACTTCTGCGGGCAGAGCACTCCGAAGAGGGAGACTCCAGGGACGTTCTGCAAGGGCACCTCCTTCTCCCTGCGCTAACACCCCTCTTCCACTTGACTACTGATTGATGCACTGGATGATCTGGGGATGACCTCTTGAGGTTCTGCGTACTGACATCCGTAGGGAGCAGCTGCGTTCAGGGAGGGGTTCGTGTCGTTGATCGATGTCCTTGTGGCGTTTACCGTTGAGGATGATGTCGGTTCCGTTGTTGATTCTGGTGATGTTGGTGGTGAACGCGTTGATCGTGGTGATGGGGGGGGGGGTTGACCTCGTCGTTGGTCATGGTGGTGACCTTGCTGCTGTTGGCGATCGGTCTGAAGGAGTATGTTGGGTTACAGGTTGAGGCTGTTCTTGGTGATGATATCGGCGACGGTGGTGATCTGCAAGTTGATGGTGGTGCCGCTGCTGATGATCGTTCTGGTGAAGTGCGATGGTGGTCAAGTCGTTGTTGGATCGTTGGTGGTGGTCTACAAGTTGTTGCTGCTCTTGCTGGATGGTTAGCTGGTTGGATCGCTGGAGTTGGTGGTGGGGTTGCAAGTGGAGGTCGTGTTAGCGGAGGGGGCTTGAGTGAGTGGCCGCTGAGAGCCGTCACCCCGTAGATCGAGGGTAGTCGATCGGAGGGGTGTAAGGTTCGCAGGTTCAAGGCCAGGAACGTCCCCCGCAGCGTGCGACCGGAACGACCTTGTGCATGTGACCTGTCCTGGGACTACGGATTCGAGGGAGGGTGTTAGCGCAGTCGATCTCCTCAAGGGGACCCTTCAGGGGATGGGAGATCGATGGAGCGTGGCCGACCGACCTTGTGCAGGAGTTGCAGATTGGTGTTGAACTGTTGCATGTTAACTTGAGTCAGCTGGATCGGTGGGTAGTGAGGGTGTCCTTCATGGGGATCGTCGTGGGCTTCCTGGTGGCGGAGCCGCCTGTGGCCGTCTCAGGTTGAACCTATAAATCAGTGCTGCACGGTTGATGACGCACAAGTCGCTCCGCTTACCTATTGGTTATGCATGGAGCCAGCTGTGGCTGTCTCGGGTAGTGTATCAATACTGGTTTACTATTGAGACGGCCACAGGCGGCTCCTTTTATGATGATCCTGTTAATCACTGGTGAGGGTGTAGTTCATTTAAATCGGGGTTGCACGGTTGATTATGAATCGAGGTCGCTTCGCTTAACATGATGACAACGATGGAGCCAGCTGTGGCTGTCTCAGGTAGCAACTTGTTAACAATTCATGCTGCACTGTTGATCGCGATGGTGACTGATCTTGATGAAGTCGTTAAATTGAGCCGCCTGTGGCCGTCTCACTGAATTATTAATTAGGGTTGCACCGTTGAATGGAGATTCGTGATCGTTGTACTGGATGAGACAGCCACAGCTGGCTCTTTGTAGGAGACCACTTAGTAACCCTTGCTGCACGTTGAGACAGCCACAGCTGGCTCCTTTTAGATGAGTCATTTAGAGCGGTGCTGCATCGTTAAGCATGAACGAGGTCGCTTCGCTTACTGTTGATCCTACGTTGAGCCACCTCGTGGGTGTCTCGGGTGGGTTACTAATTGATGCTGCAGGTTGATGATGAACGATGTCGCTTATCAACCGATGCAGGGAGCCGCTGCATGTTGAACTTACAGATCATGGCTGCACCGGACTCCCTTTCGTCGAGACAGCCACGGCTGGCTCCTTTGGTTGTATACTCACTTATGACAGGTCTTGGCTGCACGGTGGCCTCTCATTTAGAGGGTCCTCATCGGGAAGTCTTCCATCTAAAAGTGATCATCATCAGGTGAGGTCTTCCATTTAGAGGGTGGCACTCCTTTGGAGTGGAGCCGCCTGTGGCCGTCTCGGATCATTGGTTTTAGGTGACTTTCCTGTGGAACTCCTGATTAGGGTGATTCTCCTGCGGAATGACTTATTAGATGATTCATAATTCATGCTGCACGGTTGCTTACCGGATGACTCCTTCGGAGTGGTTGATTAACAGTGGGTTATCCTGTGGAACCCTTTATCGGGTGGTTCTCCTGCGGAAGTGGAGCCACCTTGTGGGTGTCTCACCTTGATCCGGTTAATCCTTATCGTTGAGACAGCCACAGCTGGCTCCTTTTGCTAACAGGTCGCTTACTTAACACCACTGGATAGCACCACCTCGTGGGTGTATCAGGTGGCGCTTAAGATTAAGGCTGCAGGTTGAGCATGAATCGGGTAGAGCCGCCTGTGGCCGTCTCGGATAGTAACTTTGATCCATTCGGATTCACTCGGTTTAATCCTGTACTGATTAATGCTAGTATGGCTCACTTTACGTCACGGTTGCATCTACTACTAAGCTCTTCGAGGTCGCTTACCATCGTTATCACAAGGAGCCAGCTGTGGCTGTCTCGGGTGGTTATAATTCATGTTGCACCGCTTGAGACAGCCACAGCTGGCTCCCTTGCTGTTTAATCCTGCTGATTATGGAGTTCATCTTTATGATTGAGCCGGCTGTGGCCGGCTCAGGTCACCTACCAATTAGTGCTGCACCGGTCTTGAACACAGCTTATGATGCACGAGTCGCTTCGCTTACCATCATCACTGAATGGAGCCAGCTGTGGCTGTCTCGGCTAACTTCTAGACTACGGTTGCTTGGACTCATGGACCATTCGCTGGATATCCTGCACGATGTCGCTTCGCTCAGAACGTTACGGTCGCACGCTTCAGTCGACCGCCCCCCCTGCAAGTTGCAGACCTTACATCTTACGTATCCCTCATCTCCGAAGCCAGTCCTCACCAACAAGTTGGTTCCGGGCTGGATTCTCCGAAGAGGGCTACTCCAGATGACGTTCTGCAAGGGGGGCTCCTTCTCCTTACGCTAACACGACCTACACTGACTACCTGGGTTCAAGCGACCTTGACCTAGGTTATGAGTTCGAATGGCCCAATGGGGTGGTCCGGGTCTATGAGGGGGTCCCAGAAATGGCCTAAATGAGCTTATTTCAATTAGGGTCCACTGAACATGAAATGGGGCTATTTTTAGGCCATTTTTGGACCTCCATAGACACTCGGATACAGAAATGGCCCATTTAACCCTGGGACCGTCTGGACCCTTGGTTAAGACATTAGGACCCTGCAAATGGGTCATACGGGGGGCATGCGATTAGAGGACCCCTCTGATGGATAAATGGCCCATTTGACGAAATGAGTTGAAATGGATTGAACCCCCATTGAAATGAATTGCGTGAATGGATCTGTGGATGGCGGGAAGGGTGCGTTTTTGGGACAACGAATCGGATTGAGCGGATCGCATTGGAATTAGGGTCGATTCGGGTCATTTCAAGGTTAATGGGGTGGCGTATGAGGGGTTTATCCCTAATAACCATGGTTGCATGGGAAGTGGGAGTGATATTTGGTCATAATCGTTATTGATTCAGGCTGCACGGTTTATTCGGATCGGGTGTTCGTCGGGTGGAGATGATCGTTTCAAGTACGTTGGGGGTTCATACGGGTATACAGGGGTGGGTCGTTTAAACATTCGTGCTGCATCGTTCGTTATTGAGGACCTTTATTTTGTAATCACCGTGGAATTGGGTGAGGGTGTACCCTCGTATTTATTACGGTGTCCATTGTTAATTTATGATCGGAGGTTCGCCAGGTGTAGTGGTTATTTAGGGGGCGATAAGTATTATGTGGTGGTTGGGTGATGTTATTAACAATTCATGCTGCATCGTTGCATAGCCATACTGGTTGCTCGCCCGAAGGGAGCCAGCTGTGGCTGTCTCAAATAGAGGTCACTCCGCTTAACACCACCACCATTGAGCCGCCTATGGCCGTCTCAGGTAACTCATTTACATTCAGGTTAAACGGTGGGGTAACTCATGGTGCACGGCACCGCTTTGCTTAGGACCTTTAATAGAATGGAGCCAGCTGTGGCTGTCTCGGTTCAATGATTATAAATTAGTGCTGCAGGTTGCATGAGCAAGATGTCGCTTCGCTTATTAACCTAACTTGCTGAGACAGCCACAGCTGGCTCCCTTGGCTAACTTGACCATGAGGTATACGGCGATGATAACGATGTTGACGATGCCCATGTTGCACGTGTCGCTTCGCTTACCGATGAGGATGACAAGGAGCCGCCTGTGGCCGTCTCGGGTTGATTAAAGATCATCGCTGCAG
>KZ993879.1:0-27949 GCA_003614705.1 Blyttiomyces helicus | reverse complement strand
ATCTGAATTCAGTGACCGATTCCACCAGCATATTATCCGGTGCAGTTATTGTTGCTGGAGGGATCGGAGTGGCTAAATCCATTTTCATTGGAAATGTGCTTTCAGTTCAAGGACCCTCTACTTTTGCAGGCACCTTAACTATCACTCAAAATTCGAATTCTTCCAGTCCATCCACTGGCAGTGTTGTTTTTGCCGGAGGAGTGGGTGTTGCAAAGTCGCTTTTCATTGGAGGGGGTTTGAACGTAAACTCTACGGCTTCATTTAGTGGCAATATGGTTTCTTCTGGTGGATTCACAGGATCTGGAGCCATAAGCTTTACAGGGACGACTGATTCAACTTCGCTTTCAACTGGGGCCGTCATCGTCAATGGTGGAATAGCAGTAGTTAAAAGTGTGTACTGTGGTGGAAGCTTAACGCTGGGAAACAACTTGAATGTTGCCGGTACAACAACGAGTGGTCAGATAAGTGTTGCAAATATTACAATAACCAGTACAGTTGACTCCTCGAACGCTAACTCGGGAAGTCTTACAACAGCAGGAGGAATTGCAGTAGCTAAATCAATCACTGTTGGAGGTAATGTCACTGTTACTGGAATTGGCGCTTTCAATTCGAACATCGTTGTTGCGGGAACTATCACTTCGGATGGCTCCTTGTTGGTTGCAAGCCAAATAGATTCGACAAGTATTTCATCGGGTGCATTGCAGATTTCCGGCGGCGTTGGAATAATCAAAAGTGTCTCAATTAGAGGCAATCTATCGATAGCAGGTTCCCTTTCATTGTCTGCTGGATTGACAATTTCTTCTTCATTGTCCGCTTCAGGAAACGTCATGTTTACCAATACATACGATTCCTCCAGTGTTACAACAGGATCTGTAATTTCATCAGGGGGAGCAGCTTTCGCAAAATCCGTAAACATTGGTGGAAACATGAACATTGCAGGAACGGCGACCATATCGGGACTCGTCACGCTCGTGTCCGCTATAAGTTCGGCGGGCACTTTGGCTATTTTGAACACAACGAATTCAACATCTTCTTCAGTCGGGGCATTGACAGTTGCGGGTGGAGTTGGGATCGGCGCCAACATGAACATATCTGGGAATTTGACCGTTTCTGGAGGAACCATTTTCACGGGAACTTCCACTTTTTCCTCCGCCATGTTTTCTGGTTTGGTATAATTGTCCAACACCGCAGATTCCACCAGTGTCTCTTCTGGGGCGATGATCATTTCAGGGGGTATTGCGGTAGACAAAAGCGCCACTGTGGGAGGCAGTTTGAACGTCACTGGAACATCCACGTTAAATGTTCTTAATGTAAATAGCACTGCCAACTTTTCAGCAGCGATTAATTCCAACTCAACTGCAGATTCCTCTTCTGCCGTAACTGGTTCAATAATCAGAGCAGGCGGTTGCGGTATCGCTAAATCTTTGACTGTTGGTGCTAATGCAAAGGTTCTAGGCATCCTGTCAGTTGGCAGCAGTTCCTCAGGTACTCCATCCGTTCTTTCTGGCACATATTTGAACGTTCCGAGCTCGATATTTACAGATATCAGCACATCTCAATCTGCTTCGAATGCAGGAAATGTTTTCAATTTCTTGGGAATCCCTACTATCACTTCTGTGAATTCCGGAGTAACGGCAACCAATCTTGCTAATGTTTTCATCGCAGGTGCTCCGATCACGGGGTCAAACCAAACCGCGACTAACTCATATTCTCTTTGGATACAATCTGGCAAGGTCCTTCTTTCAGACACCACAGATGCTTCTGGTACATGTACGGGCTGTCTTCAGATTTCCGGTGGATTATCTGTCAGTCGGTCTCTGTACGTAGCAAACACAATCACAGTTTCGGGCAATTTCAGTTCAAGCAGGACTATTGTGTCCAGCGGTTCTCTATCGATAAACAACATGACAGATTCAACTGGGGCAACCACAGGTTCCATCATTACATATGGAGGTATGGGAGTGTCGAAAAGTTTATTCGTCGGAGGAAATATATCTCTTTCAGGAAATGCATCCATAGGTGCAAGTTCGTCCACATTGTTTTCAAATCCTACAGATTCTTCTAGTGCAGGTTCTGGTTCTGTCATTCTTCTTGGCGGAATGTCAGTTGCAAAAAGTCTGAGAATTGGAACATCGTTGTACGTCTCTGGATTCAGCACCTTTTCAGCAGGTATTATGGGCACCACTCTGACATTGTCCGACACAACTTCATCATCAATCATAACCAACGGAGGAATCACCGCTTGAGCAATCACTGTTTCTGGAAACGTTTCCGTGTCAGGAAATGCGACATTAACAAACATTTCTGTTTCTTCTGTTCTTTCGAGTACAAACACTGTAGATGCGACCACATCGACATCTGGGTCAATGATTCTTGCGGGAGGTATCGGTTTGGCAGGTTCCATATACATAGGTCGAAATCTGACTGTTGTGTCGGCTAGTAATTTCTCAGGATCCTCCACTTTCAATGGAACGACAACTCTTTCTGGTCAAATGTATGCGACAACCACAGTTGATACACAGAGCATCGGCACATGTGGTTTAATATTATCCAGTGGAATGTCAGTATCTAAGTCTTTGAATGTAGGAGGAAATGTTTCCGTATCGGGAACATTGATTTCTGGCAGCACATTCGAAACTGCTGCAAACGTTGTTTTCGGTGGGACTGCATTGGCTTCTCCCTCAAGCGGTTCGACCTTGACAATCAGTTCAACCCTACCTGGGGTCATCATATCAACGGGAGGTTTGCTGTCCACGTTGACAATTTCCTTTCCTACTCCGACAAACGACGGACATACCATTTTTATTGCGACAAACCAGGCAGTGTCATCGGTAAATGTGACCAATGCCACCTTTGCCGCAAACATGAACTTTCCGACCTCACTTGCAGCAGGACAATTCGTCAGGTACGTGTATCTATCTGTTTCTTCGCAATGGTTTAGAATAGGATGATTTTTATGTGTTATCTTATGTTCTTTTGTTCAGACTTTGAATATCTGACTTAGCATGTTATCGATAGAATCAAACGCGTTATTCGTTCCATGGTAAATTGTGTTCTTTTACCATGGTAAACAAAAAGTTAGATCCCCTGGTAAATAATTGTGGCAATTCCTTGGCAAAAAAAGATCATACCACGGTATTGATAGTAAAATACTCAACGCCGCATCAGCGATTCGGTTATGCGCCTTAGTTCGCAAAGTTACCGCGGTACACTATATCTACCGCCAGGCACGACCGCAATATGACAACGCGTTTATTGAGATGGGGCGTGTCGTGTATCATGATCGTCACGAGTTGACCATGCTATGCTGTCAGACTTGCAACATAGAGGTAGTACGTCTTGTACACGCTACTACGCAACGAGCCATCCTTGCTTGCATATCCCATGCCTACCAATGTATCAACCACGACTTTACACATGGATTCACAGTCTGATGCAACGACACCCAACCTGTTGACTATGGCCATGAAGTCGCTCGACCCTAGTATAGTCTCACCGACAACAACCTCTCGAATCTTTGACCATGTCTCTGTAGTGGAGATGGCTACGGCCTTACCATGGTCAGCATGACACAGAATATCAACGGTGGTTGTTACGTAGTGTGCCCGATGTATCAACGTGTAATGCATTGGAATGCTTGCGTCGACACCCACCTGTCATAGGTCCGTCTAGCATTCGACTTATACGTGCTAGGTTGCACTCAAAAAATAGATGTTTATCGATAAACGGATATCCAAATATTTTTCAGATGGTTCAGATGGTTCAGATGGTTATTTATAAAAACATATAAAAATGGTCTGCGGTTGACAAAGCATTTTATTGTCTTGTTTCGTTTCTTATTGCAGATGGCCGACTTTGCAGAGTTAACAAAACTTATTAGAGACCAGGAAAAGCAAATCGCAGCGCCCAATCCCACGCGTCGTACTCCATTCGCTTCTCTCCACCACATTACACCCCCGAATCGCTGCCTGCTTACTCTTTATGAGTCGGATTTGTCGCTTTAATACAGAAAACACATTGCCGGTAGTATTTATAGACAGTCTTTGACAGATTTTGCCTTCGAGGTTTCCATTTTCATGGAAATATAACCTTTCAGTTTCTGTTACATCAGCACTCACTTTCCTACCGAAGCTTATTCCTTATGAGTCGGTGTTGTTGTTGTTTTCGCTGCATTGTTCAGCAGTATTCATTTTTGTAAAAAATGATAATATAAATGATTATATAAGAAAAACGTTCGACATAAATGATATATGTCTTGAAGAAACGAATATGACTCTGACTTCAACAAATAGTTCGAGTTCAAGTATGAATAATATAAACGTGAATATGAACAAGAATATGAGTATGGATAAGAATACCGTCAACAAATTGATTACAAAACAAGACGTTGAGGATATTTTGAACAAACGTGGCAATATTGGAGACAATGGTGAATTTTTGAAGATTCACAATTTGCAACTATATCAAAACGCATTCGTTCACAAAAGCTATTTGCATGACATGGATCCAAACCTGCCATATTTTCCAAAGAGGTCAAACAATGTGTTGGAATTTCTTGGTGATTCTTTTCTTGGTGCAGTTGTGGCCAAATATCTTGTCGATCGTTTTGACGATCAACAGGAAGGGTTTCTCACCAAAACAAAAACACTTCTCTTGCGAACCAACATGCTGCATCGATTTGCTTGTTTTCTCATGTTAGGTTCCTTCATTCTCCTCTCACCTCAAGTCGAACAATTTACGCACCTTGGATCTCAAAATGGACGAAACAATCCTCGTTTGTATGAAGATTGCTTCGAGGTGTTCATAGGTGCGATCATAAACGATTTTGCTGTAGATGATGATCCTGTAGCTGGGAGCAAATATGCTTACCGATTCATCATCAACATCATAGAATATGTGGTGGATTTCGCTGATCTTATACTCTTTAACGAAAACTTCAAAGACACTCTGCAACGTTATTTTCAATCTTTGAAATGGCCAAATCCAGTATACATTGATATTTCCGAACAAGGCCCATCTCACAAAAGACATTTTACCAAAGGTGTGTTTTTGAGAAACGATCTCCTTTCCCAGTTGCCGGCCGATATTCAAAAACAGAGTCGACAATACCAAAAAGAACAAATTTCAGCTTCACCGGAAAAGGTTTCAATAAACATCCGACAATATTGTGAATCAAAAGATTCCACATTAAAAGGGTTAGCAGGTGATAGCAAGAAGAATGCAGCGGAGCAAATGTGCGCATCATTGGGCTTATGATGTTTGAACGTTCATCATAATTGGGAGCGGGGGAATTGATTTTTGACGATTCTCAACAAACATGAAATACATTTATCGATAAATCGAAACCATGAGATAATTCACTGTTGGCAATGATTCGAAAAACTGAATGAATGCGAGTTTCTCAAAATACACGAAATACATTTATCGATAAATCAAATTCACGTCATCGTGTTCTGAATTGATTACTTCCTCAAAAAAGCTTCGAACTGATCCGGGTATAAATACAATAATATTTTAATTTTACATAGTTAAACAAACTGCGCGTGAAATAAAACTTGATGAACAAAGGTCAAAAAAGTGTTGACATGTCACAGCCTGCAAAAAACATCATTGATAAAATTCCAATTGGATTCCGCGGATTCCAATTTTCCACCGGACTTCGACTTTCAGTCACACCAAATGATTCAAGTTTGGATGGAAAGGCACTTCATTGTATGATGAAGCAGCCAAATGGAAAAAAGTCATATTTGAGTGTGATTGCTGATGATTTTTGTTTTGAAAGACAGAAAGATGGTTCTTCAGAAACGGTGTGTTCTATGGATATGAAAATCAGAAAACTTGAAGATGGAATGTCCAGTTTTTTAAAGTTTGTAAAATCAAATCAAAAACATATATTGCAATTGCAACAAAACAATGCGGAGTTGTCCAAATTCATTAAGAAACAATCAGAACAATTGAAAGAAGCAGATGAAAACTATCAGCATCTCGAAAAAAAATTTGAATCGCTATCTTGCAATTGTAAAATTTCACATGACACAATTCAAAGTCTTGTAGAGCAGGGAGAAGCAAACAAAGAATATGATTCGAAATTTAAATTTCCGCAAGACTGGGAAGAAATTTCAGAAACCATTTCCGGCATGGTTACGAAAGAATCTTTGCGTGAAAGCTTGATGGAATATGATGCAATGTCCCAAAAGACTTTAACACAGGCTATTCAAGAAATTGATCGAAAACTCTATACCATCTGTGGAGAAGTTGAAAAAATCAAAAATAGCACAAATGAAAACAAAATATCTATCGATAGAATGCAAAATGTCATGGACGAGCGATTGGAAACGATTTTTATGAATCACGAATTTACTGCTGCAAGATTTGATACAGAAGAAAAAAATATGTTGAAAGAACACGACACAAAAATAAACGAATCCAATGAGAATATTAAAACCTTTATTCATCCTCGCGACGAAACCATTATTCATTCTCGCAAAGAACAAGAAGATTACCTGAATCGAAGTGTGGTATCTGAAGAAAATGAACAACCTCTCGTGCATATAGGTCAACTTGCGAAAGAACGAATGAACCGCAAGCTACATATTTATTCAAATAAAGAGTGCACCAACATGATTGACAATTTTGGCTGGTCGTTGGAACAATGCACTCAGGATTTGGAAAAGACATGGAAATCGTTGAGAGTACTGGCAACCCATGTCACGCAACTGGATGAAAGAATCTCCGAAAATCTTTCAAGGATTTTAGATTCTGTCCATGAAAATACTCAATCAATTGATGAAGAAAAGGATCAATTTAATTCCATGAAAAGAGACGTTGCTTTACTGAAAAAACAGTGTGTGATCATGATTGATGACGATACTTCTGCTGACTTTTCATGTTAATTTTAGACTTTGTTGAAGTTTGTTCAAAGTTTATTTGAATTTTGTTCAAAGTTTATTTGAATTTTGTCCATAGTTTGTTAAATTTTGTTCAAATGTCCATAGTTTGTTAAATTTTGTTCAAAGTTGGTGTTTTTGAGAAGATGTTGAAGAGGAGTTCGAGCAAGAAACGACGCTGCACGAATGATTCAAAAACATTTGCAAAGATGGAACATGTGTAATCAATGTCCACATTGGATGTAAAAAATGTCAAGACTACAAATCTCGGATTTTATAATACTTGTTCTATTGAGCGAAACGTACACTTCAAAAGCCCAGCAAAAAAGTTACTGAAATATATATTCGCTTAATTACATACATGATATGGAACATATTTCCCAGCTGTCTCGCTCTTCCGAGTGATTGAGAGAACGTCTCCACGTTGAACTCCATAATATCTGCAAACAGGATCGTTAATCGAAATGCGTGGAAATTGTGAATCCTGCAGTCGGGACGTTTTGTAAAAAAGATCCTTTTCTGTGTCAGTTAGAACATGATACTTTGGCATCATTCGATGCTTTGTAATGTTGATAAGCAAGTCTTCTTCGACAAATGATTCTATGGTAACCATTTGAGTCTTTTCTAGATACTTTTTTGCTGCAGGTGATATTGGTTTTGGATGTACCAAAATGCAGTGTGAGATCCTTCCGGTTATCATCTTGTCGTAAATTTTTGTTATATGTTTGATCCCTATTGTTTCCTCTTTCGAAAAATATACCATCATAATTTTATTTTTCTCTCTGTTCTCGCAAACAAAATTCATGGTGTTTCTGTCGATAAGGTCGCTATTCATTGCGTCCTCGACTTCATCCAGAGTCAAAGTTTTCGTAAAATTCTCCATGTATTCAACATTTTTGGTCTGATTGTCATCATTTTTGACAGCATCATTGTCATCATAATTTGCATAATTGTTTATATCATTGTTTGCATCAGTGTCATCGACATCCATGTAAACAATCGTATCAATATCCGTACCTTTCTGATTTGATGCTTTTCTGTGGTTCAAAAAACCATGATTCTCTCTAAATTTCTCAAATGTATCGATGTTTTTACCCGCAATTAAATGATCATATCCACGATCTCTCAACATCTCGTTGACTGTCTGATAAACATTCCATAAATGCAATAAAGTGTTCATTTGCGAATTTTGTCCCTGCTAAATTTTAAGATATCTATTTTAAAGGACTGGGTGTTTATATACAACCCAAGGTTTATATCGGATGACGCACTTTACGAAAACGACAACGATGTGGCAAGGTTTCGGCGTAAACTGTCTATTTCTCGACTCTGCAGCAATTTCAAATCAAATACATTGTTTCCCTTCTGTATGGACAAGATTTTTCTTTTCTATCGATGATCCTGGAGCGGAAGCAATTTATTACGACAATGCAAATCTTGATCTTCTTGTGATCAACAGCATGAACATACAATATCAGAAAGCTTGATTCGCATATTCAACATTTCAAGTTACTTCAAGTCAATTCATATTTACTATGGAAAGTGCTCCTAAATCTTGGTTGGGCAATGACTGTCGACACGAGTTACGCGGAGATGCGCTCGTTGCCTATGCTAGGCTTTTGGTCTCATTCGTTACAGTATAAACAGCCTATGGCATGCCAGTTGAATGGGTAGAAATGATTGATGATCCAACCTGTAAGTCAACCACATTCATAACACCGGAAAACTATGTTGTTCTTGTCAAAACTTTCAAGGCAATTCTTCAAGAAAGACAGTTTTCCCCAATCGTCAAAATAGTAGGTCCGGGTGTTGGTCACCTCACATCCAATGTGGCAACAGATGACCCCTACGTGTCTGCATTTTCCGACACAATTGACCTGTTGGATGCATGGAGCGTACAAGTACTTGAATGTAAAAAAGATGTTTGTTTGTGGAACGAGGGTTCTTTCGAATCTAGGAACTATGTCAAAAAACAGTTGGTGAAAAGCGTCCAATCATGCAATTGGACAATCATTGATATACCAGTCTATGTAACAAAGTTTTCTTCAAACGCTACTAGATTCCCTTCTCGGTTCGATTACGGGCATTCCGCTCCCGAGACCGTGGATTATGCTCTTCCTATTATGGATAACGCATGCGGCATTCTCTCTTCAGGTGCATCGAACGCCATCTGTTGGTATCTCGCGAACAAATTGTCCATCAAAAGTGTTTACAAATATGATGGTGCAAAACGGCCGCAACGTGACGCTCTTGCATTGCTTTACAAAACTATCCCACAAAGTGGTATTATATTTCAATCGAACGATGTGATTTGGGAACACCAGACGACCAAACAATAAAATCTTTTGTTGCAAATGGCAATTCTTTTGGTTTTATTTTGTCAAGAGCTCAGACAACCGATAACCTCTTGGGGTCTTTGACAATAAGCGCGACGAACTCCGATTGGATTCCAACGTCAAACATCAATCCCATAGCAACGATGACTCTGGAATGTTTTCCTGCCTATATATCGTTAACTGGGGTGCAAAGTACAATAACTCTGTCTTCTATGGGTTTGTTGCAAATAAATATAACCGGACTTCCTTATCAATGCGCTATTTTTGGCCGAGGGGATGTCTACATTAATCAATAACTGAAAAAAATTATGTGCGTGTTTTTTCTCAATGCTCTTTGATGCGATCATTTTAAAGTTCTATTGATAACAATTATTAATTTGTTGACAATTATTAGATACTTCATATGTTTAAAAAAATTTCAGAATCAATCAAAAGACAAGACACAGTTAAAAGAAAACCTTCTATAACGTTGGATGAATTGGACAAAAGAGATGAATTTTACAAAAGATGGGGAATTAAGACTGACAAGGAGAAATGGGACGCGGAACATTTATACCACTATAAAAAATTGAACACTGATGCAAAACGTGAAAAATTTGAGCAAATCTATCAAACGGCTAAACAGCTGCCAGGTCATGAACGTATGACAAGAGAACAAGTATATGATGAGTATCATCATATGTTAATGACACCGGCAGAAAGAAACAAATACGAACTCAATAAACAAGTTCCATATTCTCCTTCGTCCAGTAGAGAAATCTTGAAAACGAGCAGTTTAGACGAAAATAATTTCTGTCCGACTATAATTCACCACAGTGCTAACTGTTGGAGGATGGAGATTGATGAAGCGTCGATCACGTAGATCAAGCTTTAAAAAGAAAAAGTTATACCGTAAGTCGTCACATAAAAAAATGACATCAAAAATCAGGAAACGAAGGGTTAAAAAAAGTTCAAGGCGGATTCAGAAAAGAATTTATCGATAAATAATATCTGAAATTTGCATTAGAAATAAATCCCAATATGTTGACTTAATCAACTGTGTGAACAAGTATAACAATTGTTCACAAACGTGTTCATCGACGAATTACATTTCATCCAAATTGCCATGAAAAGTTGCTTCACTAGACGAATCTTATATTGACATTCACAGTAAGCATTGAATATTATTTTTACATTCATATTTAGAATTCATATTTAACATTATAATTAAGAGTTACATTAACATCATCGAATAAAATTAAGCAATAATTACTGGTGGCGTCCTATAATCTCTGTCGATGTCACGACGCTTCGGAACCCGTGTTCTCAATTCGGATGTAAATTGCAACTGATTGTTCATGTTGACGTCGTTTGGAAGTGGTTCTTCGCCAAAGGTAACTAGGCTGCCATCCGGGTGCCGAAGTTTGACAAACAGACTGTCAAGCCTCGTTTTCACTGGTTTAAATGTCTTTGGCATATCATTGGTGTTTGTTTTGTCAAGGTTCAAGAAAGTAGGATTGGGATGACGCTGCAAACTCAGAACACCGAAATATTTGTTTCCATCCGCAGATTTGATGTGATTCAATTCCGTGATATCAAGGTAAAGATACGCATCATTTACAATGTTATTCAGGTTTGGAAGCGTTCCGAAAGACAATTCTTTCGGATAAAACTTCATAGTAAGTTTGAGGAAGGTTGATTTTAAAAAAAGCTGGGTCTGGATAAAGACTTCGATCTCTTTGAGATGAGCTTATTGTAATAAATCTTCTTTCAAAGTCATAGATCAAGTTTTTTGGGTCATGCTGAGGTGCAGGTTGCGTGATTTGATTTTGATAAGTTTGATATTCAAAATGGTTTGGATCATATTCTGACGCACGATTCAGTCTTGGAAGTATTTTCGTATTCATTTTCTTTTAGTTTTGTAAACTTTCGAATTATTCCGAATCTTTGTTTATAATGTTGATTAAAATATAACGCTGTCAAGCGCGATTCAGTTCATCCTTATTGAAATATGTAAAAAAACGCGCTGATCTATCATTAAAATTGATCCGCCATTAATCATATGCAGATCATTTCATTATATTTACGATGGAAGTGATCAAGTCGAACATCAAAACGGCTTTTTTTTCTGAGAAAAATTTGCAATTAGTATATGCTCAAATGTTGTCAGAATTGAAGCGTGTGCATATTGATGCAGCTAATACATGGTCCGCAAGATCCATCTCCCAACAACTGAGTTCGATCATGAAAAATGTTTATCTTGAATATGAGCCACGCCTCACACAAGATGTTCTTAAAGAACCCAAAAAGATTGTTATTAATTTGAATATTGCCAGCATTAAAAGAACTACAGATTTCATCCAGACGGTTGCGACGAAAAATCAAACCAAACAAAGTCATATTAAGGGTCAAACCAAACAAAGTCATATTAATAGTCAAAACAAACAAAGCAATAGTAATAGTAATAGTAATAGTTTGACGAAAACATTTCACAGTCAAAAGAATCAGCATCGGGAATCACGCCCTATCGATAACGAGTTCAATCATTCCGTTACTGTTAATCGTCCAAATCGAAGATTCGAACGTTATGCCAAACACGAAAGCCCTGAAAAAATGAGAGTTGCTTCGCATGAAAGAACCGCTTTTGACATCCAAAATGATACTGTTATTAATTTCATGAGAAACCAATTGAATCCGACAACTTCAAGAGAATTTACAAACTCCAATGAAATGGAAGACGACAAAAATTTGAATTTTGTCTTGCCAAGTCAAACTTTGAAAGCGAATATAATCTCCATAATGAAGACACCTATTCAAGATTTTGAAGAACGGGATGAAATGCAAGTTGACAAAATTGAAACAATGTTGTGTACACCAATAGCATTTTTCGATCAAGATAATAATCAATCATTTTCTCTGCATGTCCTCAAATCTGATTCTGAGATTGCTCAAGGTAACAATATACAGCATACGCAATCAAACGACAACATATCGATAGCATCAACTACATCAGATGAAAAATGGAAGATGGAAAATGGAAAATGGACAATGGTGACAATTTCTTCCAAAAACCAAATAACTACCAAAGAAAATCAATATTCCTTTGCAAACTATGTTGTAAAAATTAGCCTAGCAAATGTATGTAAAATAACATTGAAGAGCGTCAACATTCCTTACTGTCTCCCCATAGTAAATATTCTTAACAATTTATTTTACTTTTCGGAGGATGACCTTCCAATGGTTTGTATTGAATTGTCTAATGTTGTCGATATTTCAAACATTCTAAACAATCTCGAAAGCAAAATGAATTCCATATCGAATAAATATTCTTACAAGGTCAGTGTGAACAAGCATTCTAAACGAATAAAAATTACACAATCTAGAAAAGAGCACATTTTGTTCGATGGAATTGCAAAAAATACTTTCCACTTATTGTTTGAACAAACAAAACGTAACTGCTCAAAGCTGTTAGGCTTTGGTGGAAGGGATTAACATCACAACACCGAATATGAGGGTACGGATCCGTATGATCTTTCAGATGTGTCAAAAACTGTTCATATTTCAATCAAAGAAATTTCGCCTGAACCAATCGCAATCCTTCCCTTCAGCAATTCGGAGAAAACAAAGAAACAAAATTTCCTTGAAGAAACCGTTTTGTTTGAAGAACAAAAAGGTGCAAACTTTCAACAGTTTACAGTAAATATCACAACAGAGGATGATTCTTTGGTAAATTTTCTTCAATCGGATAATGAGATCGTCCTGAAATGCTTTTACAAACCAGAAAATATCAATAACGTTGCTACCGACAAACCCGAAAATCTCAATAACTTTGTTACCGACATATCAAAACCTTTGGAAACTGGTTTCAACGAAGAAGTCGATTTCAAACAACAATGATTTTGGTTCGAAGAAAACATTCACTGGAAAAAAACTTCCATTATCGATTTTGCACTAAAATTGAAATATGCGCTTTCATTATATTCTGTAGCTAATAAAGAATTCAAGCTTTCACCGACATAAATTCATGCATGCTTTCATAAAATCCAACTCCACCTTTTTTGAAAATTGCGCGCGAGTCGCAATTTGGTGGCATATCAAAAACATGATGTAATTCAACTAATATCTTGCGCTGTTGTTTGGACACTAATGGTAATCGTTTTTTGTGATAATTAAAATCATTCAGAGAAAGATAATCGTAATCCCATCTCTTGTCTGAATTCGCCTTGAACATTTACACCGTGAGATTCGGATTCTTGCTCATACCAATATAATCCCACGGAGCATTTGGATTCGCATTAACCATTTCCATAGTAATAGAACTGTTTTTACTCAAATTTCTCCAATTCCACTGCTTGTCTGGATTTGCATTCACTATATCCATATTGATTCTTGTATTGGAACTGAGTCTTCCGTAATCCCAAGGTTTTTGTAAATTGGCACTAACCACATCCACGTTGATGTTCGGATTCAAACTCAACAACGTAAAGTTCCATGGTTTTTCCGGATTCTCATTGACCATTTCCATGGTCACATTTTGATTCAAACTCAAAAAGGAATAGTTCCATGGTTTGTCTCGATTCTGATTGACAATATCCATGGTAATGTTTTGGTTCAAACTCAACATATCATAGTTCCATGGTTTGTCTGGATTCTGATTGACAATATCCATGGTAATGTTCGGATTCGAACTCAAATTGTACCAATCCCAACATTTTTTTGAATTTTCGTTAACAAATTCCATTGTAATGTTCGGATTAAGACTCAAATTACGATAATTCCATGGCTTATCTGGATTCGCCTTGATCATTTCCATTGTAATATTGGAATTCAAACACAAATAATGATAATCCCATGGCTTGTCAGGGTTCATTTTCATCATATCCATGGTAATGTCTGGACGAAAATTCAAACGTCTTAATTTCCATGGCATATCTGGATTTGCAGTGATACTTTCAATGGTTATGTTAACATTTTCAACCAAATTTGAATAATCCCACAGTTTGTTCGGATTCGCCTTGACAATATCCATACTAATGTTGGGATTCAAACTCAAATTAGAATAGCTCCACGGCTTTTCAGGATTCTTATTAATAAATTCCATTGTAATGTTTGGATTCAGACTCAAATCACGGTAATTCCATGGAGCATTTGGATTCTCATTAAAAATAAGTTTGCAATTGGTTAGACATGTTGCAATAAAATGTGCATTGTTCTTCTTTAACCGGTATCCTATGTGAATTTTATTGATTTGTCAGGTATTTATCGATAAACAGTCATCAGCGCAGATTTCGATTTACAATCGTGTCCAAATGCAATTCAAGAAGCACAATATCTGTAAGTAATATAATAATATTCAATTATCAATATTCAAAATATTCAACATACATTTAAAATCTTCATTATTTTCAACATTCAAAATCTTCAACATTCAAAATCTTCAACATTTTCAACATTCAAAATCTTCAACATTTTCAACATTCAAAATTTTAACATTTACAACATTCAAAATCTTCAACATTCAAAAACTTCAACATATTCAAAATTCAAAATCTATAACATTTTCAACCATTTCAACATTCAAAATCACAAATTCTTCAAGATTTTGAAAATAGGAAGTTATTGCATTAAAAGAAAACATTCAACCATAAACAAACATGAAAAATATCTTATCGATAGATGTTGGTGTCAAAAACCTTGCATTGTGTTTGTTGCAAGAGAATAACGTGGTAGAAATCATGGTACCGTTCTGGAATCTTTATGATGTCACCAGGCTGAATACGGAAAACATGGAGGAATCTACAGAATCAATTGCAAATCAAGACGTCAAAGTTCGGAAACAAAAAAAAAAAGATAGTTCTGCAGCACTGGACGCTTGCAAGAACATTATAAGAAAGACCGGAAAACCATGTGGGATAATGGCGCCTTTGAACTCTAGAAATAGAGCATATTGTGGAAAACATGACCCAGCGAAGAAGCATAAGCCGGAGGATACACAACAATGGTGTTATCTTATGTTGCAGAGTCTTCCGTTGATAACAAGAGATCTTTCCAGAATTATAGAAACATTGCCTGACGGAATCGCCAATCTTCAGATTGTCATTGAGCAGCAATCTGTGGATAACAAAAAGATCCTGCTTCAAAGCCACATTATTTTTGGACATTTTGTTACTTTGTACAACAATCTTGTTCCCGTTCGCTTTGTCCCAGCATACAATAAGCTCTGCGTCTATGACGGGCCAGAAGTTGATTGTTCTCTTAAAACACCATACGCCAAAAGGAAATTCCTTGCTAGGAAACACACAGAATACTTTCTTGAAAATTTACCAAGTCTTTCATTGTGGAAATCATTCTTTCAAAGTGCAAAATGCAAGCAAGATGACCTTGCAGATTCTTTTTTGCAAGGGTTATATTTCATAAAAGGAAAGGCACCGAAAATAGTAACATATACTCCTAACGATCATGATCAACCTATCACCACAAAACGCAGAAAAAGGAAAGAGAAAGTTCATTTTTAAATTGATTTTGCTTCGTTTTGGATATCCAATAAAATTCTAAACATTTCTCAAATGGAACATAGTGAAAAAGAGCGAAATAAGAAATCTATCCTATTCTATGGAAATTGTCAAATGAAAGCTCTCAGGGAATATCTTTCTCAGCATTCTTATTTCAAGAACATATACACCTGGCGAGTTTTTTACATTAATGATGATATATCGATTCTCAAAGAGATGACCGAATGGCTCGAAAAATGTTCGTGCATGATTTATCAGCATGTGTCTGCAAATGTTCTCGTCAATAAAAAAAATCCATCTATCGATAGAGATTCTTTCACCCCATCGGAACTGATCAAAAGATTTTCAATTCGACATACAATTTCTATACCAAGCTTGTATTTCTCTGGTTATTTTCCAGAACCTATTGGAGCAGCGGCTCCTGTGTTGAAGAAGATAATACAGTATAAAAATCAATCCGTGCCATTGAGCCACATTATTCACAATTACTTGTTGAACTCAATACTTTGGGCTTACATGAATCTCGGTTACGACATCGGGGAACTTTGGAAGCATGTCACCAAAGATGATTTCGTTCATAATGCAATAACTGAGAGCAATCTTTTGACAACCTGGCAAGACTTGAAGAACAGAGAATTGCAAAACAAAGTTTCTTTGCCTGTGGCAGACTATATTCGTCACAACTTTACACAGAAACGTCTTTTTCACACGACAAATCATCCTACAGTACATTTGTTCGAATATATTATAGAAAAACTTTGCCCAATGTTAAATATTCCATTTGAAAAAATCGATTACAAAGAGGACTTTTTGGAGAAACAAATACGAATGTTTATACTTCCATGTGTTGCCAAACATTATCGGCTGTCTGACCACCCATCATTCTCTCAACATTGTTATATTGTCGGTTCTCGACTTGCACCGACGGAATATCTTTCTACTGTATTACAACACATGAAAACGATAGAAAAATAAAGATGATTATATTTCTTACAAAACACACCAAACTAGAGCGCCGTTTGCTCCATGGGTGATATTTGTGTTCCAAATTTCATTTCGCTTAGGAATTTCTTTCTGAAAAACACTGTAGTAAAATGCAGTTTTAGGTAATCACATAAATCATGAAAATCATTCATGACTGGATGGTGGTCAAAAGAGTATTCAAAAACAAGTTTTTTTATCCGTTTGTCTCTTTTCTTCCAATTTACGCTCTCAAGAACTGCCTTTTCATTCCCTTCAATATCTAGTTTGACACATTGTATATCTGCATATTTTGCAAGCAACTGCGATAATGTTGTTGCGGTCACTATTTCAGTAGAAATTTGCTTCACTCCGGCAATCAATGTGTGTCTGTATGTCGATTTTGTTTTATGCAAAGTGGTTGTGTCAATATCTGGGTCAGACACAATAGCAGTCTTTTCCAACACACATTTGCTTGAAAAATCGTTTTCTTTAATATTCTCTTTTAGAATTTCAAAGGAAGAACTTTCCGGTTCCACACAAATGACACATTTCGCTCCATTTTTCAAAGCTCGAAGTGCAAATGATCCAATATGAGACCCACAATCTAGCCACACATCGCCGATTTCGATTTTAAAGATGGGTTTATTCCTGACTCGCATGTAACTCGAAGATATCTTGTTGCTGTTTTCAAGATTGGCACAAGCTTCCTGAATTGCTTTGATATCACTTGTGCCAGAACGATAATACACAGTCAAACCGCCTTTTGTCTTGAGAAAATCCAATTTGCTCATGTTCCATAATTGCTGTTCTATCATTTCTCTGTTTCGCTCCATCTCTCACTATAATTCGTTGACATGATATATCGAATATCAATTGTTATTTATCGATAAATATATTCGCGGCTGTGTTGATCAAAAGATTTTGCTAACAACCTTTAGAAACATTAATATTTTGAAATGAACTGGCTTTATGTGGGCATCGCTGTTGGTGTAGTTGCAATCATCCTTCTCATACTTTGGTATACTGGAAAAATAGGAGGAAAGAAGTTTGGTTTTGCCTGAAGCCGAATCGTCGTGCCCGCCTTGCCATTCTACAAGGCCTGAAAATGAGACAAAGACAGAAGCAGAAAAAAGCTGAATCACGTAATAGTAACGAAAACATATGATGTGCAATCAATCAAAAAAAACAAACTCACAACAAACTCACAACAAACTATCCATCAAATTGCAAATCAGTAAAATTTTGACGAAATAATCGCTTCCATCAACATTATCATGTTCTTCATCATCACAATCATAGACAATTTGACAAATTCATGGGGATTGTCAAAAGGTGTGTCATCCCGTCGACTGGTTTGGTTATTTTCATCCATGCTATTCATTCGTTTGTTTCCTTCCTTAAAAAAAAGAAACAAAATCTTCTGCGGTCACAATAACAATTGTTCCACTTACGCTGGATTATTCAAAAAATCGCGTTTATTTTGATCTTTCTTTCCTCGGTCCCAATTTGACTTTCTGAACAGTTTTGGAATGTTTTTTTAGAAAATGCCAATTCAACAATTTGATCTGCAAGGTTTTCGTCCGGTATATTGACCAAAAGAGTTTGTCGCAAATATTCTTTGTTGAGTGGTTGTGATGTCTTTGAGGTTATGATCGATATCGTATCTGTTCCTGTATCAATATCTGTGCTGCCAGTATCATTCATGAATTCGGCAATTATTTGCTCCAGTTCCATTTTGCGTTCGTTGAGCAGTTTGAGGTCTTCTTTAGCATTCTTGATAGTTTTAGAAAGATCAACGTACTCACTGATTTCCCTCTTGAATTTATCCGTAACCACCCATTTTTCGGTGTTATAATCCTTCTTGTTTTGATTAGATGAGCAAGATTCAACGTCAGACATTTTGAAAAACTCTTTATTGATTTTCCACCAAAAAAAGAGCAATAATTTAACGCGCAACAATTCCTGTAATCTGGTTTAACTTGACATGAATTACTCAAAACATTTAAAAATTTAATTCAAATCTTTACATTTACATATTTGTGACATTTTCATATTTGGGTTGAAAATATATGTTGAATGTCCATGACTGTTCTTTCGATCCAATTCAGAATTAAAAAATTCTTCACGTTTACTGCAGAAAATAACATTTTCAACTCATCGCAATCAATCCATTCATCATAGAAATGATAGTCATATGCAAATAAATTTACGATATCTTTTGTCGAGAATTCAACACCGTCGAATCCCATTCTGGCAGACAAATACCGAGGTTCACCATGTTTGCCAACGTTTTCCATCTTGCAATGAAAAAGCATTTTGTTTAAAAACGATTTCTGTTGTTTTTGATTCTTTTCCAAGCTGTTTCTTTTAAGCTGTTTTCAGATGCAACAAAAATGCTACCATGAAGACACTATGGACACAGCGTCCTTCTCTTTGGATTTGATCTTGTTGTACAGAGTCAAGCTGGATGATGTTCCAATTTGTTGCTCAGCAGCGTTACCTTGCTGTTGTAGAACTCTTTGCGCATATGTAGGATCACTAAACCATTCCTTATTACTTGACTCTGCCAAAAATGGATTGTTCAAGGTATTCCATTGGTAAACTTGTGGAATGTCGCAAGAAACTTGCTTTGTTTGCTGATGAAAAGGGAGTATGGGTTCGTGTTTTCCTCGATTTTTTTGAAATGATGGTTGACAAAGCGGAGACAATATTGGAACCCCTTTTTCATCCACATTTTTTAAGTTTTCCCTGTACGACATTTTGTATGGTTATTATGGGACTATAATTTTTTTTGTTTCTTTAAACTTCATGACCACTATAGCACGACGTGGGGAAATCAATGATTCCCCCCCCAAAACTAAAAAATGTTTAGACTATTGGAACAATGTATGATAATATCCAACGATTGGCTGTTTTTCTTTATCGCTACACTCATATTCCTTGTACACTGAATTCGGGGCGTAATTGACAATTCCGCTTTTATTTTTAAACACATACACACTTGTATTCTTGCCATGAAGTGTTCTTATTATCATCCCTGGATCATTTTCAACCGCTTTCCATTTGCCTCCTGCTTCTTCAATGTTTGCATGTATTCCTTCATCTTCTTTAGTGTCCCTTGATAAATACTTGAAACCTGCAAGCTTTCTTGAAAATACCCATGGCATACCTTGTTCAAAGCGACATCTATAAACAAAATTCTTGTTCAAATTATAATCATATCTGTTTTTTAAAAATATTGCATCGTAGTTTGAAATGTTGTCAACTAGAAATTGAAAATAGTCTGACCTTTTGACATCATCGTCATCGAACGTAACCCAAAACTGATCAACAGGAACTTGGGCCAAAGCAATATTGCGCAAATCACCCAAAGTCAATCCATTTTTTTCCTTTTCCACCATTATCTCTGTGATGTTTGAGTGCCGTTTGCCTGATATCGATGATTCATTACCATGATTGATTATTATCAAATGTTTATGTGGGTAAGTTTGCATTTGAAATGTTTTCAATGCCATCGGAAGAAACCTTCTTCGGGATTTCTGTCCGGTCACCATGATGGCGTAAATTGTCTTGCTGCGATTGCGTTCTACGCACTGTTGTTTAGAAAACTTTTCAACAATGAAGCATGTTGCGAAAATCATTATTGCAACAATTGTTAATGCAATGAGGATATACATGACATTCTTCTTGTTTATAAAAGCTTCCATCCTTTTTGTTTGAAATCAACCAGCTAAAAAAAATTGAATTTATCACTATTTTGCAAAAGCAAGACCAAGATCATCGTCTGTGAATTAGATGTCGTTCTCAAATTTACAGTGTCCATATTTCAAAAGAATTTATCGATAAATGATTAACTTTTTTTTATTTCTTCGAAATCTGCATTTGAATGACATAACATCTTTCAAAAACAGTTTATCGATAAATGATTAACTTTTTTTTATTTCTTCGAAATATATATTTGAATAACATAACATATATCAAAACAGTTTATCGATAAATGATAAATGTATTTTTTTTTCTTCTAAATATTTTTTTCTTCTAAATATAATGTCGACATTTGATTAACCTACCAAGAAAACATTTTTGTAAGCTCAATCGAATATGAATAATATATCATTCAAATTATGATCAAAAAGTTTTCACGTGTAGAATATAAAGTCTCCGAACTCAAGTACAGTGTTCGCCCAGACGCCACTTACAATTGAGTAAATAAGTTACAAAACATTCACGATGTCGGTCACCTTTTTCAACGCTTTTCTTCCCTTCGATTCGCAATCTACACGTGATGATATACATGTTTCCGTCTGGTATCCATTCACCAAACATCATTCGACAGAACGCATTTTAGCTACTTTGCCACCTCAACGACCCTTAAGTCCCAAGTCAAAGTTTTATCGCAAGCATATCAGCTGGTCTGAATATCAAGGCAACAAGACTGCTATCATCAAGCGCTGCTAAAATTCGCATCAAGTTTTACAGTCTCAGTTCAAGTTAGTCTGCCACAAGTCAAACTTCTGCACAACAATGTCAATATAAATTATTATTTCTCATTTAATTTATTTTACAGGTGTTTGCCACAAGTAAAACTTTTGCACAACAATGTCAATATAAATTATTATTTCTCATTTAATATATTTTACAGGTGTTTGGAATATTCGTTCCAATGTAAATACATCAAAGCTTATGAATCATTTTGAACTTTGATGTTATAGGTAAAACTAATTTTCAAAAACTTTTCGCCAGCAGTTTATTTCACTTGGTGTTGATATGTAGCAACGCGTGTAGACTATAATATTTATTAAATGTCAAGATTCAATGCACTCTGAAAGTCAAAACAGTTCTTTTTGGAAGTCACAACCTGTTCTTCATTTCGAAAAACAGAAAACTTTTGAAAAAAATTGTGGAAAAAAAAAACTTGATATTGAATACCCTGATGATATTGTTGACGAAAGCGAATTCTCCACTATTCTAGCTCAGAATTCAACAAAAATGTTGCAGGAAAAAGCTCTGCATTTTGAAACCATCACACAAAGTTCAGATGATATTTCTCGTTTATGTTCATTTCTTCAGAAACATTATGTAGAAGACAATAGTGGTCGATTCAGACTATTTTTTCGGAAAGATTTCTTGGAGTGGTTTATTGCACAGGGAAACGCTACTTGGTCCATTGTATTGACAAATAGCAAAAGAGACATTATTGGTTTTATTTGTGCCGTCCATAGGGATGTACTATTTGATAATTGTTCAAGAAATGTTGTCGAAGTAAATCTTCTTTGCATCTCCAAGACACACCGAAATCAAAACCTGGCGCCTTTTCTGATTAAAGAAATAACAACTCGTGTATTCAAAGACATAGGAATAACGGTGGCATTATACACTTGCGCCTCAGATATCCCGCAAAAACCAGTAACTTCTGCTCAATATTTTATAAAACTCCTTAACCCTGAAAAATTGACACGGCTTGAATTTACAAAAGATGCACGACCACAAACATTACCGGTCGAAAATGCAAATAATCTTTCACGCAAAAGAGGCACAAAAGTGTTACGTCACTTTTAGTCGTCAGATATTGCGGATGTTGTAGAAATATTTAACAAAGACCCTTCTCGTAAATGTGGCCTTCATGAGAACATCAATCAAGAAAAACTCTTATCGATTATGAATAAATCATTTTTCTCCTCCTATGTAGTTGTCTCTTCAGATCGCTTCAATGTTCAAAAAATAATAGGATTCATTTCTGTCTTTCATTTAGACACTTTCGCTTTGAAGAAAAATGAATTCATACACAAATCGTATCTTTATTATCACACTGGAGACACAACAAATATGTTTCCAACGCTTCTAGAAATTTTAAGAAAAAACGGAAAAGATGTTTTTGAAGTTATTGATATTGGAGCAAATTCATCGATTGTTATTGATCTTGAATTGCGTAAAGCTTCCGCACATTTGAACTATTATCTTTTCAACTCGAAGGAACAAAGAGACAAGAAAGATATTTCTTACGTGGTCTTTTAGGACATTCAGCGGATCATCCAATTTCAGTGGACATCTATCGATAAACTCCATAATCAGCAACTCAGACTTCGCATATAAATGCAAGCATACATTCTTAACAAATTATCTAATTTACAAATGAGCAATATGAACATGCTAAAATTTTTCCAACGTCGTAACAAAATGAACTTGACCGAGACGGTTTACAAACATTGGCAGTCTACTATGGAAGAAATTGCAAATTATCTTACTGAAATGATACTTGTTCGCATCCAAGCAAATCTCGATCTAGATAATAAATTTACCATTTTAGAATTCTTTCACGAATACGAGATAAAACAGAACACTTTGCAATTTAATGTCTTTCTTTCCACATATCAAGATGAAATATTTCGTACAGTTGAAGAACGCTTACAGGAAAAAGGCTACAGTTGCAAAATATGGACTGAAGGAAAAGGAAAATTCCAACGCATCCATTACAAAACTCGTCTACTCACCACTATCATTTTCAGAAAAATTATGATGCAAATTATATGCACTTCCTCTTATTGCCACCTTCGTTCTTGCTCATCAAATTATTGCAAGGTACTCACAGGATGATGATTGAACGTTCTATCGATAAATCAATATTCATTACTTTCTGTTTTTGTTTAAATATGAGTTTTTTTAGTCTCCACCCTTTTTGCTTTCATTTTTACTCAATAAATATGGAAATCATGTCACTTTCTCAAGTCATTCCGAATTTCGAAACAGCCATTGGAATCTACACATTTCATCTTATTTCGACTCTTGATCGTTGGGCAATCTTTACACCTACTATGATCAATGCGCTGATCTTATTCTGGTTCAACTTACGGTTCCGCATGTTTGTTGAAGAAGCGGATTGGAAAAAAGAAAGGCGAGACAATTCATATGTGTTTGCTCAAGGTCAAAATGGGATTTGCTTTCTTTATGTTTCTCTATTCTTTCACGAGCATTTTGAGTATTCCTGTTCAAATTGCTCGATACCAAGTTATTTTACACTTTTTGCATCAGTATGATGAACTTTCTTGTGGTCTTATCACCATCAAATCGATGGCAAAATCTGTAAAATATGCTCGAATTGCTACAAAATAAAATATGACGATTAATACACTTTTCATTTTATTTTGCTTTGATCTTTGTAAGCTAATCGGATGGAGATAATTTGCATAAGTAAAGAAGATACCAGCACTGTTGGGCTGTTATAGTTGAGAAATACTTAATCCGAACTTTTGCGGATGTGCAATTTACATTTACTAAAAAAACATTTCAACTCGCAAATAAGCATTTGTATTTTCTTGTCGATCTCATAACTGTCTTAAAATATTCAAGACCCGTTAAGATAATGGTTTCTGCAAACATATGAATACAAATTTGCATGACCAACCAAGATCGTCTCCGAATTTCCACCCGTCCGTTTTGTAAAACATCCTTTAGTTCCATCTTTGCATTCTTGGCACAATCCATGTAGCATTGTTATTTCTTCTGCAAGAGGGATTAACTGCATTAACCCCATCGGCTCTCGATTCGAATCCCCAGACAATCCACATACGATAAATTCTTTCTCCTCTTTGTCTGTTTCCTCTTTTACAAATGTTAACAAACTTGAACCAAAAAATTGAGCTTCTTCAATAATTACGACATCTGCCTGCTGATATCCTTCCACAGATGACATATGTTCTAAATCTCCAACTGATAAACAACGATTCATAACTCCATCATGAGTAACTATGTTTCTACCTGTAGGATCGTAACGATCGTCGTATATGTGATTTATGAAGAGAACTTTCTTTCCTATGGCTTTGAACCTGCGAGCGTATCTTATCGCGCAAGTGCTCTTGCCTGAAAACATCGGTCCAATTATCAAAGTCAACATATTTTCAATTTGTTCAATTTTATGCAATATTACATAGTTGTTTATGACAAGTTTCATATTTGTACATGTTATTTGACAAAAGTATTATCGATAAATTTTTACGAGTTCATCGGGAAAGTACATAAAACTGCAAATTGATAAAAAGTTTGTAATGATGTGGATGAATTGCTGTTTTCAAATCGTACTTTGATACATAATGTCAAAAGCATTTATCGATAAACAGTTGACATTATATTTTGAGAATATCTTTCAACTTTTATCAAAACATGTTCCAAGGTTTTTTTATATACTCTGACTAAATAGCGCAAAAGTAATATGAACTTGATAACAGCGTCACTGTTGATTGCCATTGCATATTTTGTTCTTGTTCAAATGTGCGAACCGGTTGCTTCCGAACACTCGATACGAAAACATATTTCAAAAACGATGAAAGCAAACATGAATCAAAAACATTTTTGATGAATTGACTATATTTCCAAATTTTTCCGTCATTCCATAGAACATCCTAAAATATTCAGACTTTCCAACTCGATTCACTATTGTATGAGAAAACACATTACATGAACCCAACAACAACAACAAATATGGCCGCAATCTTACCACCCATCGTTTCGCGTGCCAAAAAAGCATCCAATGTGCTGTTTGTTGTGTTTCCTGTGGCAATGGCGCCGGTGCTTCCCATGGTGCTGTAGGCCACAGCAGTAGAGCCGGAGACATTGTTTGACAAAGTGCTCGAGTCGATAATGGGATTTTGAAGCTTGATAGATCAGAATCCAGTGCGGCCACCGTGGACAATGACGGCCCAGAAATTCACATTACCTTTGCCAGGTGTCGGATTCCTAAATGGTTTTGAAGATAGATCGTAAAAAAGGAGGAAAATAAGGACAGAGGAGCATAAAAGAATGATTCATTATGTTTATGACTTACCATGTAAAAGTAACGGGAAATTCTTTTGGAATAGGAGAACGATGTCCGATAGTCGATCCATTACCAAACGATGAACAATTGTGCTTTTCCATTGTTTGGAAAAGCTGCGTTTGGTTGAAAGTCAACGACCATGTTCCCAAGTGAGTGGTCAAATTGACTGTATTGGCAGCATAGATGAGCATTCCATGAAAAACGCCGTCACCCATGATCGTAATGTTGATCGAAGTGTCGCCATATTCTGTTGCAGACGATGCCATCACATAATCAAGAGTCGTGTTGACGTTCGGACCCATGTTGCCGGCTGATGCTATCTTTGTAAGAGAACGTTGATATGCATCACAAACACCGGGATAGGTTGGATAACCGGCAGTGCCGTTGGAAAGAAAAGCAATCACAAGAATGACTGAATAAAAGTAGTTCATGGCTAATAATCAGCAGACTGAATAGGGGTGAGAGTAAGATAGGGTAAGATGGATGTTGACACTGCGCTGTTGCAATGAAGGGGGACTGCAATATTTAGTCTGTCTTTTATGAGACTGCGGGTGGCACTCTGTTGAAATGCCTTGATAAAATCAGGTAATAATATCATAAATATAACGTAAATATATCGTAAATATATCGTACATATATCGTAAATATAATTTCAAGAAGATTTCGGAGCTACTTTTTTGCATGTTGTTATCGATAAATAAAACATCAAAGCATATTCCAACATCTATTGACGGAGTTTCTTGCTATGACAACGAGATAACAAAATTTGATAATTTTTCTGAGTCACTCGGTGAACTGGATTGCGTACAGTTAAACATCGCTCTCGGTTGCATGCTCGGTAAAGAAAACGCATACTTTACAGGGCAGCTCACATTCCAAAGTGTGCCAGACAGATTTTCTTGGGCAACAATCAGCTATCTAATGTTATCAACAATACCGCAAAAATTGGCAGAAATCAGGTTTGATTTATATTAGTTTTTATACATATCATCTTGGCTTCCTATCAAAATTTGTGATCAAACCAAGAAGAAATCTTTTCGAAATCGTCTCTATCAAATACACAACCTCTTCGCAGGTAATATCACATTTGCATCAAAACAGTTATCGTTCAAGACTAAATTCAAACGTATATAAAGGGATATAAAATACGAGTTTAACATATAGATAAATATTTTAATTTTCTGAATTGCCACTATCTGTATCAAACATGCGCCACAACGAAATAGAAAAACTTTTGAGCGAATCAAAGATAAATCAAAAAGATAAAGGAATCAAAATTCACAATTATACTTGGTGGTATAATGGTCTTTATCCGATGCCGTTACATCTCACAATAGAAAATATTTCAACTCTTCATGAACATCTTTTCCAATCGACTAGAGAAGATCCGTTCAACAGTATTTTGAAATGGAACGTAATCAGTGAAAAAATTGTCAAAAATTCACGGTTTAAATTTTTTCTTGACTTAGATTTTGAAGCGCGAACATTCCACAATCAAACAGATGTCTCGCGCTTAATCAAGCAAATCGTCTACAGTATAACCAATTCCATTCTTGAATATTCAAAGACAAAAATTTATCATGTTGCTATCCGGAATATTTACAAACTTCACTTATACTTTCCAGATATTGTTGTCGGCAACAAAAAAGCGATGCATTTAAGAAACCTTGCCGATCAAGCATTGGCTCGAGATTTTCCACATATTCACAACGACGGTGTTATCGATAAATCAGTTTACACCACAGGTCTAAGAATATTGTGGTGTCACAAAGGAATGATGGGAAGTACAGCCAGGAAGATGGAATCTTTGCTTGAAGAACATGAAAAGTTCTTTCCAGGCCAGAAATACAATGAAGCGTATGCACTTGTCGATCCGGCATCTTTTGAACCAATAGTTGCCAAATTGGAGCATCTTGAATGGACAACACTGGCAACTGACGAAGAAGAAAATACAGACTTTGCCGAAACAAAAAAAGGAAAAATTGTGACAATTAGGAAAAGGAAACATACTCAAGACCACGACGACCAAACAGAATTCACTAAAGAAGAATCAGCAAATCTTGAACAATTTATTCAAGCGGAATATTCAAGAGACCCTATTGTCGAGATGGTCAAAGTAAAAAAATCAATCATTATTGCTATCGATTGCGATTACTGTCATTTCAAAAAGGGCAGACATCAAGGCAATAAACGCCAAAGAGTGGTTATTAACAAATCTGGTTCATCGCAACGTTGTTACTCTGAAAAACTCTTGGAATGTGTCAACGGCGCACACAACCCTATTAAATTTGAGCATCTACATGTAAATATTCAAGACATGGTGTCTCTCATAGATGACACCGTCCAATATTCCATTTCTTCATCATCGTCATATTCACCCACACTGTCATCATCTTCATCCTCGTCTACAGTTTCTGAAATCGTCTCCAAAGAAGATACAGAAAGAATGTTTACGGAACTCGC
>KZ993878.1:0-28032 GCA_003614705.1 Blyttiomyces helicus | reverse complement strand
ACCAACTTCGAACCCTCATATCTCCACCAATAATGATCCAAATCCAACAAATGAAGGTGTTCCAGAAACCTCTTGACAAGAAGGACAGCTCAGCATGACTCTGAATCATGACATCACATACCACAGTTCATACGCCAATCCATCACAGAACAGTACCACTACCGCATCGCTGAGAGCAGTCACCAAGGTCAGACAAAGACCATCAAGAAAATCGTCACAAAATACTTCTGGCCATCCATGTTCTCTGAAATCAAGCAGTACATCACCAGCTGTCAGGAGTATTGACACTTCGAGAATCCCAAGCAGAACCACGGCTTCCTCAATCCTCTCTGGGAACAGATTTCACAATGCCAGGATGCCTGTAGAATTTGGGCTCCCGGGCGAGCTTTTCAACTGCTGCCTTTGCTTTGATGACTACTTCTCCTCCTGGATTGTCTTCTTTTGAACAATGCGGGATTGGTGGCAAAAACCCAGGCAGATCTCATAAACTTGTGGGTATATGCCCAGGTCTGTTGACCTCAGGTCTTTGTCACGGACCACAATGCCAAAGACATGTCTGCCTTCTGGCAAGCGTTCATCAAACTGGCTGGCATCAAGAACAACATCACCACAGCTCGCCACCAGAAGACTGTTGGCAAGTGCAAAGGAACCATCCAGCCAGTAAAATAGGTCCTTAAGGCCCTACCTTGATCAAAACAACAACAGCTGGTTGAGTTTTCACCCTTAAATTGATTTAAACATTCACCTTTCACCTACTGGAGACCTGGGCCTACCCCTTTTCTTTACTGAACGAGGATATGTCCCCAACTCTCTCAAATTCAGACAGCGGGCTGACAAATCCCGGGCATGGGCAGTTCCATCACGTGAAACTAGCTGTTCAGATTCTTCCAAAAACAAAAGGACTTCAACACAATTGTATAAGTGGCCCTCCAACAGGTGGAAGACCAGTACGCGAGCCTTTCCCCTACAAAGCTTGAGACCAAGTCCTCATCAATCTATGAGGACTCAAGATCTCCCTAACGGAAAAGCTCAAGGCTTGGTGGCTAGCCGCCTTCAAAATCATCAGGATTTCAAAACCTAGTTGTTAAGTGTTATCTCAGTGTTCTTTTGGACTTATAGGCGACGTTGAAGCAAGAGGAGCTGTGGACCTTAGAACCGCATCTACCTTTGGGGGAGAGAAATGAACTTCATAGCTCCCTGCATCATGATGCAAGAGGGAGCTGGATAATTCTTTGACCTTATTCATTAGAACGCAAGAGGGAGCCTGATAACCCTAGTGCACGAATGTTGACCATTTAGGCTCGGCGTGCTTCTGGATGTAGCCCTTGTGGTGACCTGGAAATAACCACATACATTTTGATGCAAGAGGGCGCTGGACAACCCTACAACTGCACGCATTAAAAGGAAAGAGGAAGCAGACATCCCTGGGATGACCAGAGAGACCACTCTTTATGGCCCAGAACTCCCCCGGAAGTTTGGCTTGTGACGACCTGGAGATCAACTGCCTGTGTTGAGACAAAGAGGGGGACAGAGAGCTCTGGGATCACCAGAGAGCTTGCTCAGGATGGCTCAGGACTCCTCCAGAGCGTCTCTTGTGAAGGCCCGGGGAACAACCGCACAGATTACAAAACAAGAAGGGTGGCTTGGACTACCCTTACCAAACGCCACGTGTTGCCACACAAGGCGGTGGAACGGATCACCCCAAATCCTCCACGTTGACCCGTTGCAACGGAACAGGTTGGAACAGATTACCCTGTAGCCGTCTCTTTCTCATCCTTCTCTAAACCTCCCAAATTCCTCCTCCGAAAAATCCTAGTTCAATTCTCTGGGACAAAACTGCGCTCCCCCTTCTCCTCAAAGATGCACAGCTTTTCCTTCAAGTCAACCCAATTCCCCGTACATGAATGAACATACTTCAGACTCAGTGGGGCCACTGATGTCCATGCCTTCCAATTCCGAGAATCAAGGTCTGTGGCCAGCAAGTTGTGTGCATCAACATCCCCATGTCTCCATCCGAAATTGTAACTGTACTTGAATGGGAAATCCCTTTAATCACCCCTAACATCCAGTGTTTCCTGGAGATTTACAAACTAACTTCTGCTGTATGTGGATAATTACTCAGAGATTGCCTACCTACTTTCAGAAGTTCAATCGGAAAAGAAAACTGGATCTTGACACAATGCAAGCAGTTTTCCTTCAAGCGTCTCCAGCACGGCATTGCTACTACACTAGCGCTTGCTCGCTTTGACACCAGTCTTGATATGTATGTCTTCTCTGATGCCTCCGACTACACCGAAGGCGAATGGGTGGCTTGTCACCCTAAGGACGATGATCTTATTCCTAGGCCGCTTCCAACTACTATCAGGGGACTGCTGAGACTACCTTGACTTCCACCTATCTTGTGGTCAGTCTCAATATAAAGTTGACGGAGCTGAACAAGCTCCAGTACATGAAAAAGAGGTGAATGCCCTGGTCAAACTCCTGGAATCCAGCTGCCACGAGCTCATTTGCACCCACTTATAGGAATTCACTGTGAACGAATTCCTCATCTATCTCAACCCTCAATGAAAGCTTAGCAGCTGATGAGCTTGTTGGATCAAAGATCTCCAAGAGTACGACTTCTCCATTGAATACTTGCCTGGTCAACTCAACACCTGTGGACCATCTTTCACGTGTGCCTCAATACCCCCCAATCGCGCCAAATGCCATTAAGGAATTGAGACCCTCTTCAGCATTCTACTTTTAGCTCATCTCAAGGCGCAACCAATCAACCAACTAGAAGACAACTTCATAAACCTAGAAAATGCAGCCGCATGGCTCCACTAGTTGACCGTGAAAGACTACGGCCTCAACATTAAGGCCTGCTAAGCCAGATACAATGCCTGAAACCCAAGCGAACAACCAAGCATAACCAAGATGATTGTCACAATGTGCTACTGGCCATCTTTACTCTCTGAAATTGAATCACCAGCTCCCTAGACTGCTAACGCTTTCAGGATCCCAAGCAAAGCAACAGCTTTCTCCATCCTCTTTCAGTTCCTCACACCTGCTGTGCCAAAACATTATCTTTTGGACCCCACAGCTAGCTGCACAACTGTTGCCTCTGATTTGTCAACTACTTCCCCTCTCAGATCATCCTCGTCCTTTCCTATTCCAGGTGTACAGAGCAGACCCTGGTGGGTCTATTCCACGGTCAAGTGTACGTCCTGGTTGGTTACCCTCATGTGGTGGTCACATGCCACAAACCTAAGGTCTTGTCTGCCCTCTGGCGCCAAGCTGGCCGGAATCCAGAAAAACGTCGCCACAGCCTGCCATCAACAGACGGAAAGCAGGGGCAAGCAAATGATTCAGAAAGCAATAGATGTCTTGAAGCCCTACGTTGACAAAGCTGGAGACAACTGGTTGAGACCGCTGCTTTTCCTCAAATTCAACATCAACACCGCGCCTACTGGAGATCTCGATCTACCCCTGCTTTACAGAAAGCAGTTGAGCCCTTAACTTCCTCTAATGTGGAAGGCCGGACTCAACTCTGCTCAAGACCTGGCTACCCAAAAAACTCATAGCTAGCTGGACAGGCCCTTTCAAAATCATCAGCCCTGGCCCAACTCCGGACACATGCATTATAACTAGCAGTATCTACCATGTCTGGCCGTACTTTCACGTTAACATCTAGAAGCCCTTCTTCTGACCCAATTTGAAGGGACTCCCTCTGAAGTATTGCTTGTGACCATTTGGAGAATAACCACACAAGTTGTGACACAGGAAGGGTGGAACGGATTACCCTTACCAAACTGTCCGCATTGCGACAGAAGAGCGGAGCGGATTCTCCTTAACGGTCCGCATTGTGACGCAAGAGGGTGGAACTGAACACCCTGGAATTGTCTTGTATCTACCTTTGCTAAACCCTCCAAACATTCATTCAAAATTATCCGAGCCTGTTTCCTTAGGATGAATTGGAATCCTGCTTTGTCGCCAAATCACTCCCATCCTCCTTGAAATCTACCAGACTTATCATCCAAGAATGAACACATTCGAACCTTGGGAAACCACCATTCTCCACTCATCTGAATCATGAACTCCTTTGCGCTTCCAATGAGATAACACCTCCTTCTTCGCTGGCCGCGGACTCTACAGGGAATGTTGTAAAGGAACTGAAAGAAACCGGCGCTCTATAACAGTGAGAGGAAATTTTGGAAAATCTAGCAAGGTCGCTGGCGGCTATTGAGGTGCCTATCAAATATGATTGGGGAGATTGCTGAAGGCATCAAAGAGGGTGAGGCGACCCGATCAGTTTCAGGAAGGAAGTCTAGGTAAGATTCCCAGGAAATAGTCTGACTCTGGAGCACTGGTCGGCCCGCTTTTGCCATGAACAATTTTGATGTGAAATACAAAGGGAGAACTGAATCGCTTCCTCAGAGCAGAGTCAAACCGGGGTCCTAGATCGGTGCGGCATATCACTTCCAAAGATAGACCAGAAACGAAGAAGGTTACCACCGTTGATGATTTCAGGACTGAGTGCTCCCTCAATCTAATGAATTCCCACTCATTAATCCCGAACTGTTAACGGAGGGAAAAAGGATATGAATGAGTCAATAAGGGCGTAATTCATGACCCATCAAGAAGATCTCATGGTTAGATGAGAAGGCAGCTGAATCTAATTGAAGCGCGTAGGAGTTCAGGATTTGGAGGCACAGTGATGGGTGGCCCCACGCAGTTTGAACATTGTTAATTGAAGGACAGAGAGTCAGGACGAGTTAGAGGAAGTGGAAGTTGACTTTGAGGAGGAGGAGGAGCGCAGTTTAGTCCTAGAGGATTGAACTTAGATTTGTTGGAGGAGCCATTCAGGTGGTTTAGCGAAGGAAGGGGATGAGACTGTTAGAGGGTATTCCGTTTCACGCTCTTTCCTAACAGCGCAAACGGTTTAGGATTATCTGTCCCACCATCGAGTGTTGCAACTCTGACAGTTTGGTAAGGGTCATTCATTCCACCCTTCTTACATTGCAACATGTGCGGTTTTCTCTGGGCCGTTATCAAGTGACTCTCCTGAGGAGTTCTGGGCCTGCACAAGTGATCTCTATGGTCATCCTGGGGTTCCCTGGCTCCCACTTGCTTCACAACGTGAGCATTTGATCTCCAGGTCATCAAGAGCGACACTTCTGGGGGAGTACCAGGCCATCAGGAGCGAGCTCTCCAGGTGTCCTATGGATGTCCTGATCCATGTTGCGATGTGACGCATGCGGTTGATATCTTGGTTGGCACAAGCGATACTCTCAGGGGAGGACAAGGCTCCCACAAGCTAACTCTCCGGTCCTCCTAGGCTGGTATGTTCCCTCCTGTGTCGTAAGACGTGCCGTTGTAGGGTTATCTGGTATCCTCTTGCGTCCAAATGCATGCGGATTTCCCCCGCTACGCTGCAAGGGCTACATCAAGGGGCGCGCCAAGCCTAAATGGTCAGCAGTTGTGCTCGAGGGGTCTCCAGGTCTTCAATGTTTTGTAATGCAGGCAGTTATAGACTACATCATTCTCACCCAAAGGTAGAGGTGGTTCTAACATTCACGTCTCCTCTTGTGAAGGAGGCACGTTGACACCGTGAAAAGACACAGAGATAACACGTGACAACAACAACTTATCATATTTGGACAATGAGTAATAACTAAGCAGAGTTAGTGGTGGCAAAGCCTGTATATCAAAGTCCGGGACAAAAAAGAACACTGCTTTGGGTTCGCGTCTAGAACCAGGACCTGTTTGCATCATGTGGTTGAGGTTGTGGTTTGAGTCTGAGGGCCTACCGCAATGTCGCTTTTTCTGCTTGAGGATTGAGGTGGATTAGGTGAGAGTGTCCGTTGAGCCAGTTTTCGTGTGCCTCGGTGTCCTTGACGTCTTCAAATATGAGCCGTTGGTTGTCTGTGTCCAGGCAGCTGAGCCTTCTGACGAGGAAACGTAGAGCGTCCTTGGGTCACCAGCTGTAGTCTTTGACATTGATGATCATCTGGATGTTCCATTCGTCTTTGCCTTGTACGATGATTGGAGCTGTGTAGGATATGATTTAGTGTTGCAATGGATGGATGAGTTTGCTTGGATGAAGGGCTTCCACATATTCTGTGCCATAGTTTTGCTTGGGATTGTTGAAGGGATCACAGCGTTAACAGCTGGTCAGGTGCTGCTTGATTTAGGAGATCATAGACGGCCAGTGGGATTTTGGGACGAGTTGATTGATTGTCTCGATCTGACTCTGGTAACTGTTGTTGGCAACTGGGTTGTGGGACCCATTCCATGATGGATCCACTTATGACCTCCAGTACATAGATTTGATTTATGTAAAAGAACTTTTCTTGAATAAAGAGTTGGCAAGGCTGCTTGGCTTTTAAGCTTTGTTTCTGGTGAAAGCTAGTTGTGCCTTGATGTCAAGGGAATAGTCGTCAATGGTCATGTAGTGAAGGCATGCTGCTGCTTTTTCCGGTTTGATGGAGTTTAAGGCTAACTGGTCTATTGGTTACACATCAAGATTGGAGATCAATAGGATGCTGACAAGGACCTGGATTCATTCCTGGCATTTAGAACACTAGGCATACCAACACCCGCGAGGGGCGGAAACATGTTCACCCAATTGACAGAAGTCAATAGCAGGGAATCTGGGGAGCTGATATCAGATGTATTGAGCAGCCTATTCCATAAAGATGCAGTATTCCCGGGCTTCCTCGATCCAACCATCTTGTCGACAGCTAAGCTTTGGCTGAAGGCTCAGAAACATGATGTACTTGTGGTCCCTGAACACTCTGAAGTGAACGCCGATGAGCTCGTGGCAATCGGCTCACATGAGTTTGACGAGTGCACGTAGCGCTTTTACCTGTATTTGATGATTCAGCTCTGCCGGCTTCATTATTCGGCTGAAGTACAAGATAGGTGGAAGTTGCAGGACGTTGGTCAGGCTCCTGACAGTGGTCAGAAGTGGATTCGAGATTGCATTGCTGTTCTTAGCAAGCTGAGCCACCCATCCACCTATGGCGTGGTCAGAGGCTTTGAAGGTGTAGGGTTCTAGGCCGGAGTGGAAGCAACTGATCTCTGGTGCAATTGAGATGGCGTATTGGAAATGCTCCACTGAAAACTGCTTGCATTCAGTCTGAATTCAGGGCTTCTGTTCCGACTGCAGTTCTGAAAGCGGATGGGCTATCTGTGAGTCGGTGTCACCTTCGGTCCGAAGTTAGTAAGCGAATCCCAGGACTGCATACTGTGGGCCTTCAGCGGGATGTTGCATTCAAGAACAGTGTCTATTTGGGACTCAGGGATGAAGATGCCATCATACCCGACATGATGACCGCAGAACTAGACTTCTTGCTTGCTCCACAGGTATTGGCTTGGCTTGACGTTCAGCTTGTGGTCTTTACCTTGCCTTCTTTGAGGTGTTGCTTCTGTTCTTTGTCGGTTTTCGAGTACATGAGGATGTCATCAAGGTAGTAGATAACGAACATATCTCATAGGCAGCCAAGGATGGAGTAAGTGAATCTTCGTAAGCAGGCCAGGGTGCTGGATAATCCAAATGGCACGGCTAGGAACTTGAAGTGGCCGTAAGTTGTAACAATTGCCATGTCCTGGACGATGTTGTATGCGACCTGGACTTGGTGGTAGGCATCCTGGACGTCAACGAGGGTGATGTATTTGGCTTCCGCTAGTCAGACGTGCATGTTGAGGAGGCTGGGTAGCAGTGTCCGGTCTGGCTTGGTCACCAAGTCCACAACAGTCACGGCATGGTTGCACAGCACTGTCCTTTTGGTTGGCGAATACGATGGGTGCTCCCCATGGCAACCAATGATAATGTTCGGTCCATCCTTGGTCTAGGTAGCCATCAATCTGTTCTTCAATTTGTGGGGCTCATAATGAGTGAGCGGGTGCAGTGAGTAGGATTTAGGCTGAGAATCTTCAACGGAAGACTGACATTTGAATGGAACATAGTTGCTTCATCATCTCTGAAGATCGACTCATTGAAGAAGGAGGCCTTCCTGTTTCTTGCAACTTCAAGTGTCGGTTTCAGGCTGATTTGATTGAGGAACTAAATTGGGATGGTGAGACGTGTAGTATGAATTTTCACGACATTCATGTAGTAGGGGCTGCGCTCCGGGATGTACTGGACGGCATTTTCGAATTTTCTGTGGCGCCATGCTTTGATTAATCTGTTGGGCTTCATCTCCGTAGTGCCTAGAATAGGATTGAATCGAGGGTTTCCGGATCCAAGAGTCCATTTCAATGGCTTAATGTCAAAGGCAAAGTTTATCGCTTTGGGGCAAGGGCAATTCTTCTCTGATCCTGGGAGTCCAGGGACTTCCCATCCGCAGAGTACCAGCTGCGAGGGAACACTCAGGTTTTGCTATTTATCTTCGACTCTATTCCTGGTCTTGTTCCACTGCGTGGCCAAGCAGTAGTGAGTGTGTGAGACCGGTTGGCCAGAGGGAGGCCAAGGATAACATCTTATCCAATGGAGATGACTGGTAGGGCTTTGAGCTTGGCCACATTCGTCAAGGTTGGGTCTGGCAGGCTAATGTCAGTGCAAGTCATGAAAGTGGATGGTGTTGATTGCCCTCAAGCAGCTAGGTGGATCTTCGGAAGTGGGAGGACTTGACTTCGCCGAATCAGTGCTTGGTGATGAAGCTGTCTGATACCACCAGCGTGTTGCGTCTGGAGTCTATGAGGACTCTTGCAAAGTGGCCTTCATCAATCACTTTCCAATAATCCTCATAGACTCAGCATGAAACATGCTGGTAGTATCCAACCGCGTTGTTGCAAACCACAGCTTATGCAAAGTCAAGTCCTCCCGACTTCCCCAAATCACCCTTGAGGCTAGTGGCATTTTCACGTGATCCACCTACATGACTTAAGCCGACATCTGCCTACTACATCCAGCCTCACAGAACTTAGCCCACTCTCCAACAGATATGTCGTTATCCTTGGCTTTCCTCAAGCTAAGTATTTCCAAGGACTCACTAGCACTTGGCCTCAAGGGGTCGTTAGACCTGCTATAGAATTCAAACACCGATAGCAGAAAATCAGCATCCCTTCACAACTTGCGCCCAATGAATGGGTAACTGCTCTACTCCCAGAATGACAGAGATATCATCCTCACTGCCTAGCTTATGTTTTTGCCATCAACTTAAGCCCAGAAGACTAACTCTCATAACCTCAACCTTTGTGGTTCCTTCCTTCTCTAGGAGCTACCAGAATGAAGCCCAACGGTTCCTCAATTCATGGCGTCAAAGGTAATTCAAAACATCCAGTGGGTCATGGAGGACAAATCTAACAACCCAAAAGCCGTGGAAATCCATACTACCTGACTTACTACCTTAGAGGTGCTCCTCTCTCAGATCAACCCAAAGCCAACAGTCGACGCCTTACCGAACAGACAGGACGGTTTGCTCAAAAAACAAATCAAGAAATATGACAAATTTCCTAGTTTTGGCCTTGTGCCACGCAAATTCAAGCGCGATTTTTTGATCAAACTCCTCGGAGATACTCAGCCAAAATTCTGCCTCCTTCACCAGCTCATACAAGATGAGCTTGACAAGTCAAATAAGCAGATTGATGGCTACCTGGAAATGTGATGGCTTTGGAATTCTCGATCAGCCTGGGGAGTACCCATTGTATTCATCAAGAAGGAGGACAAGAGCGTAGGACCATACCTTGACTATCACGGTCTCAACTCTGTCGCCAAGCAAGATCAGATGCAACTTCCTAGCCTCCTGGAGATGTGCAACTGACTAGCCAAGGCCAGATGCTTCAACCATTTGGACGTCAAGGATGCCTACCATCAATTCCAAGTGGAATACAGAACTATTGAGAAAACAGCTATTCGAACAAGATACGGCAACTTCGAGCTTCTAGTCATTCCGTTGGGACTATCAAAGGCTGCAGCCTGCTTCCCCAGCTTCATGGACTGCATTCTTTGTCACCTGTACGACAAGTCTGTCATCTCCTAAGTCTAAGAGAGCCTAATCTACTTGAAGACCAAAGAAGAGCGTATGCAACCTGTCCAAGGAGTCCTGCCTATCCTTCTCAGGCACGAGTGAATATTAGGCTTTGCAAGTGCCTAAGGGACAAGGAAGAAGCTAAATTTTGTGGACATCAAGGTAGTCACAACGGATTCTCCACCGCTTTGTCCGAAATTGCCACTATCTCTGAAGGGAAGATCACGTGAAACACCCATGACATCCAGTCCTCTCTGGAAGTCGCCAACTACCTCCTGCCGTAAATTGATAACTACTCAGAGATGGCCTACCTGACTTCAGAACCACAATCGGAAAGCAAACCCTGGGCTTGGAACAAACCCGAGTAGTTCTCCTACAAGCACCTCCAGTACACCATCTCTACCACACTGGTGATCTCCCGCTTCAACACAGCCTCTAGACCTATATCCTCTCTGACGCCTCCGACATCAACATAGACAGATGGGTGGCTCAGAGACCCCAGCTGGCCAAGTGTTTAGGGCGTAGTTTGTCACCTGGGCCCCTCTTAGCATGATGATCTAGTTCCTACGCTGCTTCCAACCACTATCAGGGGAAGGACAAATCTTCTTCCACTTCCACCTATCTCGTACTTCAGATTCAAACCAAAGCTGGTGGCGCTGAACTACCATGTACCCCAAAAAGAGCCACCTTCTCATCAAACTCCTGAAAGCAAATTGCGGCAAGCTCAAAGGTATCTACTTTCCAGCATCTCATCTACCTGATTACTCAGCCAGAGCTTGGCCATTATCAAGTTGGTTGGAAAGATGAACTCAAGGAATACTAAGATCATTTTCTCAACCAATTCGGGATGGAAGGTACAGACCCAGGCAGATCTCTTCCAATCTCTGGAATACGTCCAGGTTGTCGGCCCTTATGCCTTTGTCATGGACCACTAGGCTAAGGGCATGTCCGCCTTCTGGCAAGCAGTCACCGAATTTGCAGGCATAAACAACCTCGCCTCAGCTTGGCAACAATGACCCGACAACAGTGCGATCAAATGATCCAGATAGTGAAGAACGTGCTCAAGCCATCCCTTGACCGAACCAAGTCAAACTGATCAGGATTGCTATCTTACCTCGAGTTCAACATCATCCCCACACCTACAGCAGACCTCAATCTAATCCCTATCCTCAACAAACAAGGCTACGTCCCCAACTCTCTTGAATTCGGATTACCTGAAAAGAGAATCTTGGCTATGGGCAAATCTACCTCCCAAAAGCAGCTACTCGAGTTCGCCCAAAGGCAGAAGGATATTAAAGCTACTGTGGAAGCAGTCAAAGGCACAAGTCTGATATGCTGGCTCTTAAGATCAAAACCATGAGCCAATCTTCTACAAAGCCGGAAACGAAGTCCCTCTCAAAATCACCCGCATTACAACCCCGCTGAAGGCTTCGGTCCCGGAAAATTTCATCGCTCGCTGGACAGGGCCCTTCAAAATCATGAGCCTTTGCCCAACTCCCGACACCTACAACCTCAGCATCTCAACCAGCAGCATCCACCATTTCTGGCCGTACTTCCACCACAACATCTTGAAGCCCTTCACCTTAGCACCTTAGAGCCAAGTGCGCATCAGGACTCAAGAGGGAACCGGAGAACCCTAGGACTACCGGAGAGCTTGCGCATGAAGGCCCTGGACTCCCCCAGAAGTATCGCTTGTGACAACTTGGAGAACAACCGCACGTGTTATGATGCAAGAGTGAGCCTGAAGTAGCCCGCTTACTGTTTACTGGGGTCTTCTACGCTTTGGGTCTCCTTCTGAGGGGAGAAGTGTCAAAGTCTATTATGGGGTGTCACAAGAGGTAAAGAATGACGATGATTTCCCTTTGGGGTTGTCACAGTTATCTAGCCTAGAGGCTGGGCCTTAAGTTGCGTACAGGCGCAGTATAGATAGTGAGTGAATACAAGGGGGATGAAAATGGGGTATTCCATAGCCAATCTACCGAGTAACTTGTTAGGACTACATAAGTCCGACACTCGCACCATCCAACTGTATAAAGGCCGCCCCCATAGAGAGATACTACAGGAGTCCCAAGTTGAGGTGCCGATGCGCTTTAACAAGTACCTCCCAGATTTGGACCAAGTATCACGACCGTCACAAGTAGCGGCTGAGGTGGACATCTCACAAGAGTGACCATCCGAGACGCAGGCTAGAAGAAGAGGCATATGCTACGGCAAATTCCCAGTTATTGAGGGGATGACTAACACAGCATAGTGCGATTCCCATCCTAGAGTGTCTCCATCACTCAGATGCTGGTAAGTTCACATATGTGATGAGGATGAGGTGCAATTTGAAGAGGATTCTTGTGATTAGCAATAATTGCCCTCTGGTGTGGTTACAGATGTCTGTTTTACCAACAGTAGTCTTCCTGTCCAGCAGGTAACTGGTCTTCAAGCTTGGCGCGAGGCTCCTGACCCTGATAGTAGCCGAGTAAAAAACCCCCGATCTTTCAGGTTCTGACGACCTTATTCAAGATCCAGGTGATGCAGGTAGGCGGTACCACCACACCAGACCAGCAGGTGATTGGCTTTAGACCCAAGCGCACAGCTCCGGGCGTGATGTCGTGACCAAGCTCTTGATGCAGGCCGTGTCCATGCACACTTCCCATAAGCGCGAGATGATCTTGGGTCCCTGCTTGTTATGAAGACGCTGTTTTGGCCAATCTTAGCATAGATGTTGGAGTTGGAGAGCTTACGAACTGGCCAGCTGTTGTCTCACAGTTGTGAGGACTTGTCTGAAGAGGCAACTAGTGTAGTCACTGAAACACCAGCAACAGCAAACTTCTTTGTCACAAGGGCTGTGCGCAATTGTCTATGTAACTTCAAACCCGATTGTGTTTCAACACTTCTCAAGAATGGGAAGCAGTGTGAGGAACCCGTAGCAGCTTTAAGGTCAATATACCGCTGGCATTCAGGGCAGCTAGACACTTAGTAGCCAATCACCTTGTACATCCCCACCCAGTACCACTCCACTCACTCCTTTGCCACTGTTTTGGATATATGCTGGTGTCCGCCCTGATTCACCCTATCGTAGTAAGCTACCAGGGCGTTTGGTTGCCCGGCCTTGGGGACAAAGAGGTGGTCCTCGTAGTAAAGGAAGCCCTCACGGACTACATGTTTCTTCACCTCTGCCTTGCACGTTCCACTGGTAGATGTGTGGAGTCGTGCCTTGATGTCAAGTGCGTAGTTATCGGTTTCAAGATACTTGCAGAACTCATTGCCAGCTGCTTCCTCCCTGAAAGTGGCAGGATCAATAGGCGCCTGGAGGGGCTCAACCTGCAAGATCGTAAACTGACTGGCGGCCATGCCCTGCAAGGGGCGGTGCGCGGTTGTGTTGAGGCATTCTTTGCATGAGATGAAGTGCAGGATATACCGTGGCGCGCAGAAGACCAGATATATGAAAATTTTGTACTGGACCAGGGGGTAATCCATGTCAAAGTGGAAATTTCGAAGTGAATCGATCCATCTGGCTTGACAATTGCTCAGCTTTGGTTGGGTGTTAGGGTATATCATCAACTTGGGGTCGCTGAACGCCCTGAATCGAGAGCCAATGAGTTGATGCCAATTGCTTCTAGCAACTAGACAAGGGCAAGGAGCTCCTATCCATGAACTTGGTAGCTTACTTCAGGCATGTTCATCTTGCAACTGAAGAAGCAATTGGGTCCGAGGGAAGGTAGGTTAGTCAGGCCTTTCATTGTGGTGGGCAATGGCAAACGAATTTCGTCCATTTCTCTGGCCGCTTGGGCTACCTGTCCTCTGATGGCAAAGTTTGATGCATAGGAGAAGACGTTGGTTGTTTTTGTTGGGTTGTAGGGTGCGAGGACTGTTGCTGAGAGGATGGGGGCCTTTAGGATTTGAACGACTGTTCCTCCTCTGCTGTCCATTAAAACAATAAGGCGCCTGACCGGTGGCCTGCCAGGGGTAGTGCTATATGGGGGTAGCCATTGATGTAGTCAGAAAGATAGTCGGTGAAGGAGAGGGACACCTGGACTTCGGGGTGTTGAAAGGGTTAGTCCATCGGCAGAGGGTGTTGGTTTTTGAAAGTGCAATTGACACCTTGACAATTCACAGATTATTTCTGCGAGATAAGTCGCTCAACTGGCCCTAGTGGCAATTCAGCTGCTTGATGTTGAGCTATTTCTCAATAAGCATACAGAGGACGTCTTCGACACGTTTCATGTGATCTTCCTCGGTTTTGGAGTATCTGCGGATTTCATCAAGGTATGAGATGACGGAGCCGTCGTAGGGGTGGCCAAAGTATTTGCCCTTTATTTTTTGGAACTCCGCAGGTATGTCGGTAAGGACAAATGAAAAAATGATCAAAGTAGCCTTAGAGCTTATGGATCACAATTTTGTCAATGCTGTTGTCTGCGGCACCGACTCATGGATAGCTATTCTTGATTTCAATAACCTTGAATTACTTTGCCTTTGATACCCTGTCCCACATCCCCTGCAGGCTTAGGAGAGAACTTTGGTTAAGTTTTGTAACGCTGTTGAGTCCACGATAGTCGAGGGACATCCAAAGAACGCCATCTATCTTTTTTGCAATACAACATGTGCGCCCCAGGCGGATTGCAAGCAACGAGTCCAACCCTTGTGAAAGTACTCATCAATTCGGCGTTGCAGTTTGTCTGTTGTTGGTCTGATAGGGGAGGATTTCGGTTTTGCGCCGTATTCCAGTGCAATTGTAAAGTTGAGGTTGCCACATTCAGGAAGCAAGCCCTTCTTTGACTCCAACCTGTCAGGTTGTACATCTTGAATATGTTGCAGAGGAAGCCTTCCTGGCTGTTGTAGATGGAAGGTAGGGCACGCCTGGCCTTCCTCTGTTCGTCTACATCCTCCAGGTAGAGAACCATTGTCACGTAGATGCATATTTGGTGAGGTTCGCTTGGATAGAGGAAGTTTTCAGTTTCACCATTTCAGGGACTTTGGTCGGATGGAATGGTGGCAGTGACGGCGTCAGCTGTTCAGTATCCGTGGGGTTGACGCAGGAAACTGTGTAGCGGCTGCCTTCCCTGGTATGGTGGTTAGCCTCGCAGGCCCTTACGTTGGGCTGGACGCGGATCGTGTAGAAACAGGCCTTGTGCAAGAGCTGAAGAGGTGGCGTAGCGGTGTCCTTTGGCCAGACCGTGCATTAACCAGCAAATAATTGGGCAAGGAGGAGTCCAAGCTTGAGGTCAAAGTGGTTGGGGCAACAATGATGGGTACCGACGACAGGGTCAGCATGACTTTGGTGATGGGGTCTTGGACGCTGATGTTGGCGCGTCCACGCATGAGGATTGGGATTCAGTGCCACAAGTGCCAGCTGGACACGCCGGGGGATAGAGGACCCGAATCTCCGGACTCTCTGATGCTTCACATACGCATCGGAGAGCATGAATGTGTTGCACCCGGAGTCCATAAGCATTTGAACCAAGTACACTTTGAGGTGACCTTTGAGGACTTCGGGATAAACAAGGGGTAGGTTTTGAAGTGAGATCAGTGTTCTCTTGCCATCTGTGTATTTATCTGCCAGATTTGCATTGATACCCTGGCTAGCCACTTGTTGAAAGGGTGTCTCCTCCAGCGCTCTTGTAAGTACTCCCCTTCACCCGTTCCGGCAGGCGTACTGCCCTAATCGGACAAATTTTTGTCAGTGTTCAGGTCCACGTCCTACCATTTGCCATTGTCTGCCTCCATGCTGTTGACGCTCACAAAGGCTGTGTGTTCAGGACTAACGTCTGACTTTGTGTCAGGGTTTTCCATCTACATCTTGTGAATGCCATGCCTGATGCCTCCTCCTCCGACTGATCCTCTGCGCCTGGCACCTCAGATGGCCCCGGTGGGGCAGTGAACGCGGTAAGCCTTGTAAAAGGATCCGCAGAGCTTGGGGTAGTGGCCGCGACCTCTGCAGGGGTTGCAGATTGTTTCCCAGGTCTGGTTTACCAGTTGCAGCGCGCATCTGCCACTACAACGGTTGGTTGAAGCAACTGCCACGGGGGTCGAGTGATTGTCATGCATGTGGCAGTTACTGCGGCCTCTGCCTCTACGCCTCGTCTGCTTCCGTGGCTTACATAGTATTCTGTGTATTTCTCCATGGTTGATCTGCCCTTGATGTGCGTCCAACGCTTGGCCATCTGCAGCCTTTCAGCTTCAGGGATAAACCTCTCCACGAACCTGCCCTCCTCAGGTTTTGTGTCCATCTCCTCCTTTATCAGTTTTTTCTGAGGAGCATGACCAAAGTTGGTGTACGCGCACACAGCCACAGAGCATATCATCTCCAGGTCAACCTCAGGCCTGTCCTCCTCCCATCTGTCCCCATACCCTACCACCCACTTCTACAGCTCCAAGCCCACCGGGTCACCTTTATGACTAGATGTGTTTTTGTAGTAGTTGATGTAGTTCAGGTCTGGGATTTTCACTTCATTGTTATGCTCGTGGGCCTGATCTGTGGTGCGCTTCAGTTTGCAGAACTTGATGTTGATCTCGCTCAGGCTGCCTTCAAGGCGAGTCTCACTGAGCTTACGGCGGGTAGAGTTTACAGCACTACCCAGGTAGAACTACTTCGCAAATAGCTTGTAGAAGTCGTCAATCCTCTAAAACCTGTGGTCTTGCTCATATTCCTGTTTGCAGGCACGGAACCAGGTCTTTGTGCCTTTGCGCAGGAAAGTCTTCACCAACCGGCATCTATCCTCTGTGGAGTGGTTTGGGTCCCCGCCAAAGGTCACGTTGTATGCACTGACAGCAACAAGGAAGCTGGTGGTCTATTAGACGCTGTTCTCCTGACCAGTCAACGTGGGGACCTGCTCCTTGCGCACTGTTTGGGTGGACTTGAGTGTTTCCATGGCTAGTTGGTTCACCAGCCGCGGCACAGAAGGCAGGGGCGGAGGAGGACAGATGGCCAATAGGAGACGGGCGAAGCACGCCAGTGTCAAGATGGGACTGGCAGGTTGTCCACCTCCGCTGTCAGCGTGGCTTGATGTCAGGGTAGTGGTGGGAGTGGAAAGGGGGTTTCTTGGGTAGGTTTGGGGCACCTCAACGTGAGGACAAGTCAAACTTAGGGGGGTGCAAGGAAAGGGATTCTTGCGGGCGGGCTATACTTCTCTTCGGGTTCTCTTTTCTGGGGAGGGATGTCAGAAACAGCGGTGCAACCATGTAGTAAACCACATACTATTTAGTTGGGTCTTCTACGGTTGGCCGCTCCTGAGGGGGCAAGTGTCAAAGTCTCCTTTGAAGTGTGAGAAGAGGTATCAGATGATGTTGATTCCCTAATATGGTTGCCACCCCTATCTAGCCTAGGGTTAAGCCACTGAGCAGCATGTAGGCGCAGTATAGATAGTGAGGGAATACAGGGAGGGGTGGATATGGGTTCAGTCTTAGCCAATCTGCGGCGCAACACGTCAGGACTTGAAAAGGCTAACTTTGACACTTGTGCCGTCCAGGCGTACAAGGGCCTCCCCCGTTAAGAAATGCCACAGAGGCCCCCAGTCGCAGCGCCAATGCGCTTAACTACAGAGCTGAAGAACCATAGGACTGCCAGAGAAGGCCCCAGACTTCCCGGGAAGTCCTGCCTGTGATCCTCTGAAGACGAATGCATACCTTTTGGACAGTGGACATCAGCAATAAGGGTAAAGTCCTACCAAGCCTGCTTCTAAACACTCGTGCCTTACAAGCGTACAAGGGCCGCCCAGGTTAAGCAATACCACAGAGGTCCCCAGTTGCAGCCCCAATGTGCTTTACTACAGAGCCGAAGAACCATAGGACAGCCAGATAAGGTCTTCAACCCTCATGCTTTGTCACAACGTCTACACACTTGATCTCCATACCTTTGAGAAAGTGGACTTCAGGAAAAAGGGTGAAGTCCTACTGCACCTGCTTCCAAAGGCTAAGTCCGACACTCATGCCGTCCAGCCGTACAAGGGCTGCCCCTGTTAAGCAATACCACAGAGGTCCCCAGTCGCAGCGCCAATGCGCCAGTTACTACAGAGCCTAAGAACCATAGGACAGCCAGAGAAGGCCCTAGACTTCCCGGGAAGTCTTGCCTGTCATCGCCTGAAGACAATCGCATGCATTGCGATGCAAGACATGTGAAACGGATGACCCTTACCAAATTGGCTGTGTTGGGATTCAAAATGTCAGACACATTACCCTAGAATGTCTGTGTTACGACACAAGAGAGTGGAATGAAATACCCTTTAACAGTGTTTACTCTTCCTCCCCTGAACCTTCTGAATTTCCCTTCAAACTTATTTGAGCTCATCCCTTTGGGATGGAACAAATGTGCTTCAACCCTGTGGGGCTAGCAAATCTTCATTTCTCCTGACCCTGACCACCTTCCCATATCAAACTAGATTCTGCGGCCATCTTTGCCAGCTACGGAATTTACGGCGGGTGTGATATGTACAGTGTACATAATGATGGAGGGACAACCTGTGGTCCTCAGTTGGACGCCGTCCCCTAATTCGTACCTATACTTCCTTCTCGGAAATAATGTGGTGCCTTTGCCATCTCCAACGCCTTCTAGATTCTATGTTGACACCTCTTCCAGAACCTTGAACGCAGCAAGCCTTACTCTAATTCCCCCTTGCCGTTGTAGAGCGTCAATTTATGTCTGTTCATCACAGGTACTGCCAGTTGTGGTGTTTCATAGGCATGAGTTTTTCAATGGAGCTACGCTGGCTGTAGCCTGAGGTAGTGTCAGTGGAAATGGTGGTTGTTGTTGGATGTCTATCTCTTGTTCTAAATGTTGTTGTCTGGTTAAGCTGTGAGTGGGGTGCTCATAACCTGTTGAACTTTGGAAACAAAACAGGGACCTTTCTGACAGCATTGGGATGGTGGACTTGTGCAACAAGGGTGTGTGAATTGGTCTTCAACCCTCGTGCTTTGTCACGACGTCTACTCACTTGATCTCCATACCTTTGGGACAGTGGACATCAGCAATAAGCGTGAAGTCCTACTGCATCTGCTCTCCTGCCTGAGATATCTTTTCAGAAGCACGCTCAGGCAGATGTAGCTTGAAGCCACTATTTCTAAAGTCCACCAATTAGCGCCCGATTCAATTCCCGGCGCAATAATCTTTGTCCTGCAGGGCATCCTGATAGAGCTTCAATTTGTGATCAGCACTATGTCATGCCCTGATCAATCCCAGATGGTTCGGCACCCAACCACAAAGCCCCAAATATTTCCAACTCCCAAGTCGCAACCTCCGTCGGCCAACATTCAACAGAGCTATGGGGGAGGAGTGGGCACATTTTGCTAGGCGTTGGAACCTCAGGCATATGTATGTGGCCCTCCCTCATGAGAATGCCGTCCAGCCTATATTGGATGCCGTCCCCTCCATCAATTGTGTCACATCTCCGGGCCGTCCATTGGCCAAATCCCACACCCAGTTCCCTCGTCGCCCGCCTGATCAGCCTACACTCCTCTTTTTGCCACCGCCCCTCCTGAGATCATATCCAGCGCCTGCACTACTTGCTTATCCCGTCTTTTTGAAATTGCCAAAGCTCAGCAAGGCAATAAAGGAGATGTGTAAGGCCTCCGAAGATGAGGCCATCCGCTTCTGATTCGCATTGTCATTTGCCACTTCTCCAAGCATCCCCTTGCTCTGTACGCCTCACTCAACACCCTCTCCATGTAAAATACGATTCTTTAATTGCCTAGTAAATCCACCTCAGAATCCGCTCCCCTTCCCTTCCTGGTTCTTGTTCCTCTTCCTTTAGATATGTAGGAAAAAGGGTGTGGCTCGTTCTTTCAGATTTAGGGCGGAGTTTGGGTGAAAGAAGTAGAGTATGAACATCGCCGCAATGGTTTCACCAAACTCACACTTGCAATAAATATACCCAGAAGGAGCTGCATTTGAGGCAGCCCCTTTTCTTCTTGCAGCCACCAAGCGATGCCAACCGCAAGGAGAGTCAACACCACCACGGCTAACCACACCTCGGCAACTTGATGGAGACATGAGCAAGCTGAGAAAAACAATATATTAGGAAAAAATTTCAAAGCTGTTTCACTTTTCCCTTCTCGTTCCCAACCTTAGCATAGCCCCCCGACCAATCCCGAATTGAAATTCATGCAGGCAAGATGGAACGTGTGGGTGTGGACGTACATGTAGTGGAATCCACCACCCTCGTCATCTGACCATCCTGCAGCTTCGTCGACGAATCCATCGCATTCCTCGCAAGCACATCAGCGACCCCCTTCGAAGTGGCGGCGGACTCCTTCCGGAAAGGGCAGCGCTCTCCGCCGAATTCGTCTCGCTTGCAATTGAGGCCCGCCGGGCGTCAGTGACATGCGCATACCACACCGTGCTCGCCTAGGCCGACTTCCCAGTCCTCACAACCTAGGCCCACGTGGCCTCAGCGATGTCGGCAGACGTCGCCGTGCTCGCCTCTGTTGACTTCGACGAGCTCGCAACCAAGGCCAGCGTGGCCTCAGTGATATCCGCGGACCTTGCCATACCTGCCTCCACCGACTTTGACGTGGTCACAAACAAGGCCCACGTGGCCTCAGCGATATCAGCAGACCTTGCCGTGCTCGCCTTCATCGACTTCAACGAGCTCGCAAAGAAGACCAGCGTGGCCTCAGTAATATCCGCAGACCTCGCCCTGCCTGCCTCCACCAACTTCGAAGCAGTCATGACCAAGGGCCACGGGGCCTCAGCAATATCCGCAGTACTCGCCGTGCTCACCATCAAGTCCCACGTGGCCTCAGCGATTTCCACAAACCTCGCGGTGCTCCCCTCCACCGACTTCACCATGCTTGCAATCAAGGCCGGCATGGTCTCAGTGACATCTGCAGACCTTGCCATGCTTGCCCCTGCCGAGCTCGAAACCAAGGCCCGCATGGCCTCAGCGATATCCGCGGACCCAGCTGTGCTGACGATCAAGGCCTGGGTGGCCTCGGTAACTGGTCCTGCCTGTGCCTGCACCTGTGCCAGCATTTGCCTCAGCCTCACATCCCGCTCTTCTCGGAGGGCTTGCTCAACGACGGCGTTCGTCTCGCTGTCTGCATCCTCCATACAAAGACAGAGTGCAAGCAGCGAGGGAATGGCGGCATACGGGTTGCCCGCGACAGGGAGGGCACCCGTTGGGGCAACAGGGAGGGCACCGATTGGGGCCACAATAATGGGGAGTGCAGTGGTCTGAGCCGCGGCAACAGGGAGTGCAGGGGTGGGAGCCTTGTGACAGCGAGGGCAGGGGTTAAAGCCTTGGCAACACAGAGAGCAGGGGTCAGAGTTGCAGAGACGTGGAGAATATGGGTCGGGGCAGCAGCGACAAGGAGGGCAGCAGTAGCAGGACCTGTGGCGGCTCAGATGACACACAGTGGGAGAAGTTACTGAGGGAACCCAATTATCTGTTTTGCTGTGTATGGAAGGGGGGGTAGGGCCAGTTGAATCAGGGAGATCGAGAGAATTACTTTTGGCCCGCCGGTTGCCGATTGGCGAAGCAACAAGAGATGTGAGACACTCTTTCATCTATGCGTTTATAACTACTCATGGGTAGGCACGGCCAATTGTATTGCAAAGTCTGAATCCAGTACCCCGCCTCCCCAAAAGAGGACGCGGAGGTGCGGCATGAGCTAGCTGACTGGGCCAGGGTCGGGAACGAATTGACTAGTGGTGCAATGAGGAAAAGTGAACAATGATGGGACATGATCCAATGCAGGCGGCATGACTTTCTCACCTGCGGCCGGGGGGGGTGCCGCTTCGGTCATTGCACTGAAGTAGAATGCTTGAGCCCAAGGAGTGCTGGGGGAAGCGTTAGGGGAGGATTGGACGCGAATATCGAGGGCGGGGCAGCGATGGGGGGGCAGGGGGTTTAGGGACAACTCAAGTTTGTCGAATCAACCATCTCAAGGGCGGCAAGCTGCGTATTTTGCCTCAGACGCGCCATTCGGAAGATTTTCAAAGATTCTCGAAGCAAAGATAAAGCCCTGGAATGTTGACAAGTCAGGAGTCCCTGACCACGGGACCAGTGATCGCCTGAACGCCTGACCCTCCGCCTACCAGTTCCCCTTTCCCTATTCATCCTCAAACTTTGTCTGCTAAATAAATGATTGATCTCCTTTCTCAGCTGCCTTCAGCTCTCTCGGTTGACACAAAAGCCGCTCCTGGTCGTGCAGAAATAATGATTGTCATGCAAATAATGATTTATTGGTCTCACCTTGGAGAACAGAAGAACCTTGGGGAACCCTCCCAAACCTTTATGTGAAGTCTGTTCACGGGGAATGCAAGGAGGTCAAAACTCTGGGCCTCATCAGTGCAGATGGATTCCACATGGGTGCCAACCCCTCTTCGCAAATATGGTACCAAGATTATCAGTATGATCTGCCATCATCTGGTCGCTGCAATGAGATCCAGGGACGCCGGCCTCAAGGACCACGCACACTAGAGAGTTAGGCAAGAACCGCCGGCCCAGACGCCCTTCGGCACCAAATTATGTCGATGCCAAACCCTAATCTGCGACACCCCATCTAATTCATGAGCTTGGCAAGCGGCGGACGCGAACTGCCGTTGGGAGGTGGCTCTCGGAATTTCGAGCGCCGGAAACTGCTCTGATTTCCTTCCTGTGAGACCCAAGACACAGTAATCAGGGAAGCGGCTGCTCACATCATGATATCCTTGATTCTCAAACCCTATCATGCTCTTGTTCAAATGAGGGGGACCTCCCTTCTTGTCCAAGCAGGCCTCTACAACTATAAACAATTTCCAGCCCACAGAGGCCTCTTCTGCTTGAAGAACAGAGGGTGGGAAGTGGCATGGACACGTCCGCCCTGCCTTCGGTACTGCCTGAGTTGAGCGCCAGAGAGGAGGTTATTGAGGCAAGGTCTAGCCAATGAGAGACATTTGGCGAGAGCTTGCAACTTATTTTTGCCGCTTTGAAGGATTCGCGTAATGCCACTGACCTCGCTCCATTGATTGCGAGTGGAGCGGAGAGATGAGGCGAGAGCAGGAGGTCGTACTCGCAAATCTTGATGCTGCTTTCAGCCTGACAGCGTTTCAGATAAATAACTAAGGTGTGTGGCATCTTGCGCTATGTGCAGGCAAAGTGACGGTGCGTTGACAATGAGGGATAACGTAAACTCACTCAGGCACAAAGAGCTGTGTTTCCTGGTGTTTCATGGACCCACATCAATGCAAATAAGCTGTGTGAGGCCAAGGGAGGTGGAGGTCTGGAGAGGGAGGGCATGCATCTAGGCACGTTTGTATCTGTGGGTTCCTGTGGCCCAAATCCATTTTGCACTTTGTAGTGGGGCCAGTCTCAGTGGAGGAGGCAACAGTTGGGGTCGAGGGGAGGGACGGAGAGTTGGGCAAAGCGGGGGCAGGAGCCAGAGGTCGGGCGGTGGGGGTTTCCTGAGGGTCAATGGGCATGTTTGCGGCGGAGGTCGGTTTGTAGAAGCAGGCTGAGTGGGGTGTGGGAAATGGCACTGGGGGGGGGGGAAGCGAAGGGTTGGGGGGCGGGGATTAAGGAGTCGGGGCGACAAATGTCTAGTTTGGGCACTTGCTTCTTGAACATCAGCTTGGTGAGAACACGTGTTTTGCCGTTGCCTCCCAGGCCGGTGGACCACAGAGCCACCGACTTGGAAATCAATATTTCGGTGGTTCTGGTCCGCGTCCTTTTCGGCCATGGAAAGCAGAGTAGCACCAGCAAGGCTCATGGACTTCACAAAATCGCCCACCAAAACCTGGGGTCCGCCTAATGCCTCTCCGGTAAGATGACTTCCATGGCGGTCATTGAAGAAAGTGGGATTGGATTGGTGACTTTTGGTCGGGTCGTGCGGGTGCCTCGACTCACACCTCGTCGCCTCTTGCCCCCTGCTGCTCAATCATTTCCTCCTCGTTGCCGGGCGGCCTCCTTGGAAATGTTTTGAATGCGGGGAAGGAACGAGTGAGATACACTTAACAGGACCTGTTCAGAGGATGGAAACGGGCAAATGCCTTAAGCAGTAGCACTCAACTTCGGAAAGCAGATATATGGTGCAGGCATAGTGCTTCCTAACTTCCCTTGCATATGACCGCAACGCCTTGAAGACAGCACATCAGACAACTTGGAAAGACAGGGAGCTGCAACTCGACAAGGCACTTGGCGGCTGCATCCTGATCCTGGTCAGCAACCCCGACAACCAGACCTCGTGCAGGGCTGCCTTTGGAGCACTCACCAGTGCTTACCCAGGGCAGCAGAGCTGCTGCTTCTTAACTTGTTTGCGTTCCAGAGCTCAGCGTCCTAGGATAGTTGGGAGGATGACACGAATGCCCTATGCGACAAACACGTTGACTCGGACATGCAGGCCGTTTAGATTGACGGGACTGAGGCCATAATTTTTGAGGAGGGAGTTGAAGCCTTCGGAATGATTGTTCGTGTCAGGGAGAAGGCGGCGAGGAATACTGGCTGTTTGCGATGCGCGTTCTTGTGATTCTGCAGACCACATAGGATGTCAATCCGAAGCAAGTGCCTGAAGAGCTAGTGTACTAAGTTGATGCCGCCTTCCCCAACGCGTCTTCCATCTGCAGTGCCAATGCCCGCAGATGTTTAAAGCAGCTAATTGTGAAGAAATAGCAGATGAGGAAGAGAGCCATTCTCCATCTGGCACTCCAAGCGCATCCAGTCCCATCCAGAAATATCGTTTCCCCAACATACCCGCAGCTGGTCCCTCCACTTCAGGTGTCCTATTTCATACATGGAAGGAACAGTTTGTATCCGGGGACGCAGGGAGTGTCATGAGCAACATGAGTGGCAACTTTGATATTGATCTTTCGGCCCTCACCAGAATGTAGGTCAAGAATTGGTGAATGTTCTGCGTGGCCCGAAATTTGGGACTTCTGGACTGGAGTTCACCCGGCAGCTTCCTCCAGAACGTTGCGGTATCATCCTTTGTTAACCAAATACGAGTATTTTGGGTATGGTGTGGAAGATCCTTGTTGGCCTAAGCAAAAACGATTAAAGGGGCGCAGTGACAGGCGTTGTAAGCACCATGACCTCAACCCCCACCCCCCTCAAACCCCCCCGCCTCCACCTGAAAGGTTGTCCCTTAATACCATCAGCTATTCTGCATTATTTGGCATGATTCGACTTGCAGCAGTCCCTAGTCATAGTTCCCCTTTCACCGTCTGAGCAATAGTTGGGTGCCGATGAGTCGGGGCCCCGCGAAAGGGAATCTCGTTGCAACCCTCTGAACGCTGGAGCACCCCGTGAATGGCGAGAATAGGGCGGCATGCCTCGAGAATTTCTTTCCCGTTCTAGTCTAGGGCGACCTCGAAAGTCACATGTGCGTGCACAAGGCAACTGCTGAACGCATGGGTTGACATCCCCTGTGCTGTTCCAAGTGGCTGTGGAGTTCCCGTAGTGGCATCCGTTCCAGAACTAAATTGAAACAAGCGATGGCGCCTCTTCTGTCTCCGGAATGAATCTGAGGTCCGCCAGCGAGGAGGTCCGAGGTTGTCCTGCGGTGGAGGCCAGGCTGACCAAACGCCCAGCGGCTCAAGGTGTTTGCGGGCGCAACCATTTCGAGTGCTTTGAGGGAGGTGATAGTGCAGGGTAATTTTGGGAGGATATGTGTCGGGGTTCGGGAGGAGTCGGTTGAGGGAAGAGAGTTTGAGGGCATTAAACTGGTAGTTAGTGTACAATTGGGTTTGTCCATTGCGGCAAGGATTGCACCAATGGCGAACGGCAAAGAGTCCTTCAAACTCCGACGCTGAACACTCCGGCTTTTCCGAAAAGCTTGGGACAGGAACCACGGAAAAGTTTTGATTTTCGAGTCTGTCAAAACGATAGGGTCGTCCATCGTTCTGTTCCTTCCCCCCCCTACCTCCAACACTCTCAGCACCCTTGACATCATCGCCACCCCAACCTCCTCTGTTCTCTAACTCAGTGGAAAAGCCAGGTTCCTACATCTGCTCGTTGCGCTCATTTCCCGCTTTCCCGCCATCTTCCCCTCCTGCCCGCTGCAGCACGTGCTGACCTCCCTCGCCGGCCCATTCAGTCAACAGGACACGCTTTTCAGATCACTTTTCGGAGGCAGAGAGCTTTGAGGTCGCTTTCCTTCTTCTTCGCCTCTGCCCCAAGTTCCCCGGACCCCCGCACACACCAATCGCCCACAGGCTCTCGAGTAAAGAGGGGATGGGTACGCCAGCGTCCCCAATTTTCTATCCACCGCCGACCATGGCTTCGCGAACAGTGTTGCTGCTCCAGCAAGAGCAGCAGCGGATGGAGAAGTCAGAATCCTAGTGGGTGAGAGGGCGGGGCTAAAAGTCTTTGAGGCGAGACTCCCCCACACCTGAGTTGACGATGCAAGCAAAAAGGATGGCCGATCAGAGTTATCTGTGTTCGATGCCAGCGAAAAGGATGGCCGAACAGAGTCAGCTATCTGTGTTGATGACGACCAACCGTAGTTCGAGTTGTCGTGGCGCGAATCTCCGAGACTCTCGGTGTATCTCGCGCCGGTAGGTAGGGAGCAAACGCGCATCGAACCCACGGACGTGGGATCAGAGGAGTTCCTGCCCGAGCGCAATGGCTACTCAAGACGTACTGACACGGACTTGTGAACGTGCAGCGCATAGAAAGAATATATTTCTACGAGCATGAATGCGCATTTTATGTTTTCTCCAGTACTCTATATTCATCTATGTACGGGCCGACAGACACCGCAGAACTCCAGCGATGATCCCAGCGCTTGACCATCACTCTACATAGAAGAGCGGGTCATTGCCGCGGGGAGAGTTGACCATCAAAGCTCAAATCGCCGTTGCAGGTGGCGAGGCCGGGACCGAGCCCAAAATGCGCGACAACGTGCGCTGTGGGGTGGAGATGTCGGTGCTGCCGACCAGTACCTGGTTTTGACAAGAGAAAAAAGAATGTCAAAATCGTTATGTCAGTATAATCGTGAGGTGAGAAGGTTCCGGGCGAGATGTTTCATTGAATCGAGGCGAAACGAACCTGAACGCCGCGGTCCTTGAAAGCGTCGCGGATCTCGCGAACCTCGGCGAAGGTAACACCTCCGACCACGAAGATAAGGGTCGCGGGATGTTGTCGGGGGTGGGGACGGGACGTGGAGCCGAGGAAGCGGCTGGTCGAGGAGAGAAGGGCAAGGACGAGGATGAATATTGAATGCGGGCGTTCGCGTGAGCATTGGCTGATCTGGAAAAAACTATTCAGGAGGCAGTGATATACCTGAACCCACTAAGAACACCGCCGAGCCCCGCAGCGTAAGGCACATGAACCCAGTCCTCCGCATCACCGGCGGCAACGGTAGGCGATCCGCCGATCGGGGATCCACTAGACGAGGCGCCCAGGCCCATGGCAGCCAAGGCCGGGGAGGAAGCGGAGCGATGGTCGGGTACGCGCGGGCTTGCAGCTTCGGTCGCGACTTGGCGGAGTAGTGGATTATATGGCGGGTTGGTCCGTGGGGCGAGGAGAGTTCTGAATGCGCATAGAAAAAGTTGAAAAGAATGGCTCGATGGTAGAGGGGGGGGGCAAAGACCCCATAACTTGCTTCTCGCACCTGAACTGGTGAAGCCCCGTCCGGGCCGCACCCATCGCCGTAAGGCGGGCGAAGACATCGGAAACCCACTCGTCCACTTCGGTATTCGGAATCTATTTGAAGAAGATAGCTTAGAAACAAAGAAAAAACCGTAGGGCCCCCATCATTTCCGAAATTCTCGCTCAACATTACCTCTCCCCTGACCGCGCGCCGAAACGCGTCTTGAAGCCTGGTATTATCTGACGGCGAGAGAGGATTCTCCCGCCCGGAGAGGGCGTGCGCCAGCGAAGCCAGAAGGAGAATGTCGGGAACGGAGAAGGAGACCGGGGCCGTAGGGAGCGCGGCGGTCGCAGACGCCGTATTCGCTACAGGTGTGATGGAACGACGGTAAATCGTTACCTCATTGTCACGGCACGGTCGGCAGTGGAAGAAGACGAAAAAACTGCAAACGCTAACCATCTACTTTTGACAGGAGATCGCCAATCTGCTGTGCGACCGGCGCCGCTTCCCCAGTCTCAGCCAAGGACAGGAACATGACCTTCTCGACGCCCGTGAGCTCATCCCACTTTGCTTTCGAGCTGGAGAACCC